>JAAGAY010006340.1:10415-28355 GCA_011801015.1 Ardeotis arabs | reverse complement strand
GGGACATCTCCAACCAGATCAGGTTGCTCAGAGCCCCGGCCAACCTGGCCTGGAATGTTTCCAGGGATGGGGCATCCAGCACCTCTCTGGGCAACCTGGGCCAGTGCCCCACCACCCTCAGGGTAAAAAATTTCTTCCTTTTATCCAGTCTGAATCTACCTCTTTCTGTTTTGAAACCATGACCCCTCGTCCTGTCACACCAGGCCCTGCTGAGCAGTCTCTCCCCATCTTTCCTGTAGCCCCCTTTAGGCACTGGGAGGCCGCTCTACAGTCTCCCTGGAGCCTCCTCTTCTCCAGGCTGAACAGCCCCAGCTGTCCCAGCCTGGCCTCACAGGAGATGGTATCTCAGCAGGGTGTTGCCTGCGGGGCTTGTGAGGACCACCCAGTGGGTGGACTTCTGTTGCCAGTGGGTCTTTGTCATCAAGGAAGACCACACTGATTTTCAGCAATGTGCTAGAAGAGTTCTACAGGGGTTGCTCTGGTGTCGTGGGTGAGACGCGTGCGTCGCAGAATGATCTCATCGCACCTTTCATCCCTCAAGCCCTAGGGCGGCCGCGTTGCCGTGCTGCAGCGAGACGTAGCCGCGGTTGGTTGAAGAGGGCGAAGAGGGGCAGTGTGCTCGACCCGACGGAGTGATTTATCAGGGAGGACACGGGGCCAGCGTCTCCGCTCTTGCGCGGAATAACGCCACGTGGTCGTTTGGCCAGAAGTGGTTGTGGGTCATCTCCAGGGATGCTGGCTTGTCTGCAGGCTGGCTGCTGGCTCAGCGCAGGGGCGGGGAAGAAGGGCTGGCTGGGGATCAGCCGTGCTTGTTCCCAGAGACCCCCTCTCTGAACTGGCAGGGCCGATTTGTCCTCTGTGCCCGCCACTGGGTTTATTCCAGAACTCTGGAACACAGCCAGAATCATCCCTGACCTGAGCGTGGGCATGAGTGGCGTTTTTATAGAATGAAAAAAGGAAAAAAAAAAAATCCTTACCCACCTCAACTTCTCCCTGAAAATGAAAAAACCTCCACTGGCCAAGCCCCACAAATGAGTTCTTGGATTTTTTTTTTTATGTGCGGTGAGGAGCCAGATTCCGAAAGGCTGGCTTTCCGTTTTACAGCATTTATTGCAGGCATGAATAATTGCTGGCACCGCGCTGCCGCTGCTGTTGTTTGCTCCTTCGGTTCAGGCCAATTACATATGTAAGCTCCTGATTTACAAGCAAAAGCAGAAGTAAAGGAGCTTTGTGGCCTGCATTTCGGGAACGGGTATCGTGTCCACAGTCAGCCGTACGTCCCCGGATTTGTGCTGTGAAATGCAGAGGTCCGTTGCCGTCAGTACGTGGACCCAGATCGTCCAAGGCATTGTGCGACGCGTGCCGTCGCAGCGCAGCGTGAAGGATGTAAACACGGATGAGCGTTTGAGGACCGGGAACTCGCCCAGATTCATCCCGTGGCAGGCATGCGAGAAGATTCGTGCTGTGTTTGGGGAATTTATGGAGAACGCACACAAAAGAGGGAATTGGAACTAAACATAATGGTTCTGCAAGATGGACTTAAAGCCTGTCCAAGTCCTGTTTCCCAACACGATAATCGGTTTGTCTCCAGCTCTTACTGCCCAGCGAGCCCTCCTGGGGGAGAGCCGTAGATGGCATCCATGGCTGAGTTTCAAATGGGTCGGTTGAGATCAAACGGAGAAGTTTTTTGTGCTTTTGCACAATAGGAAGGAGAGGAGGGGGAAGGAGGTAGGTCAGTGTGATGGCTGATCCTCCATGGGGTGATGGTTTCCAGGCAGCTGCTCAGATGAGTCATGTCCCCTGCGATCCCCATCGACCTGGACTCTGCGTTGAGCCTGGGGGCCACCTCGCCTTGCTGTGCTGGTGCCACTCCGTACCAGCAGCTCTGGGGGAAGGTGAAGAGCCAGCCGGTACGGTGAGGGAGGATGAAGAGCTGTACCAGTCCTCCTTGGACTGGGGGCAAACTGGGGTCCTTGCTGCTGAGGGGAGCAGAGAGGGAGGGATGTAGGTAAGGACAGAAGGCGGCAGGGCGTTTGTGGGCGCTTATCTCATCATCCCAGGTTGGTTGTCTGCAGCTCCGCTGGGGAAGGAGGCCAGCGTTTCCCTCTCCAGGGGATGGCCAAGGGAGGATGATGCGCTCGTGTCGTTAGTCATTAGCGCAGAGCAGGTGGCTTCTCATCTCCTAGGGTTTGTGTGCTCAGCTGGAGGTTGTGGCAACCTCCCCTGTGTGAACGGCCCCAGATCAGCCTGAGTGCCGTGTGCTGAGCTGGTGGACGTTGGCAGAGACACTCTGCACCGGCTCAGCTCAGGGTGCTCCCACGCGGGTTCATGAGCGTCCGTTCGGGCAGGGAGCATCGGTTTAGGACCATGACTTTCTGAGGTGATGTCCTCGAACATCTACAGCTTCCAGAGGCAGACAGAGCACCCCAACACCCGCGGGGCAGGCAGACCGCCCGGCAGCGTGCACCGTGCCCTCAGCGGGGCAGCGCCTTCCCTCTCTCCCCAGTATGAGGCAGCCGGGAGCGCAGACCCGGATTTGTTTACTGGGCTGTGATCTACTGGTTTTATATCCTGGCAGTTACTGGCACGGCTCGTCTCCTGCACCTTCACAGCACATGTGTGAACTTCTGGCTGTGTCACCTTCCCGTCCTCTCCTAACGAAGCCTAGCAGTGGGAAGCGATCATCACAACTCACATTTGCGTGGCGTATGTCCTTCCACAATTCCAGAGCGCTGGATAAATTGAACCCCGCTTCCTCCAAGCTGTTTCTGAATCGAGGCGTCTCGTCTTCCCCAACTGCTCTCAGCACTCGGAGCTTTCTTCTGCCTTGGTGACCAAGCCCGTGTCTCCTGCCTCGCAGAACCCACCTCTGACGCCGATATCCCTGCTCTCCGTTACAGGGACAGTGTTCATCTCAAGATCTTTCTGGCTCCTAATCCTTTCATTGCCAGGCTGAGTCTGCTCCACCCTTTACCTTTAGGGTCATTAAAACTTAACTGGCACGTTGGCTTTCTTTGTCAAGGTGTCCGTTCTCTCCATCTGTCAGTGATGTAGGACACACTGCTGAAATTCTCCTCTTCTTGCGTAATTATCTTACTCCACTACATCTTTTATGCACGATGTTCCCTTCTGAACTTGCTTCCTCGCCCTGCTCCCGCCCTTTCTGAGCACCCAGTTCAGCTGTGGGACCTGCCGCAGCTTTGTTTCTTAGATATGTACACGAATTCACGGCGTTATTACCACATTTTATTAGCCAGCGTGGTCATTTTAACTCCTTGACAGCTTGATTCAGGCATTTGTAGGTGTTTCCTTCACCCTCTCTCTGAAGATGGGATCCACATCACCTTACTTCAGTCTTCCTTCACGAGTGTCTGCCTGAGCTAACTGTCCAGGCTCCATCTCCAACCATGTGAGAGACAGAAAGACCTCCAAAGAGACAGAGTGAGCCTCCGAAAGGCAAATCGTAGAATCATAGAATGGTTAGAGTTGGAAGGGACCTTCAAAGGTCATCTAGTCCAGCCCCCCTGCAAGGAGCAGGGACATCTCCAACCAGACCAGGTTGCTCAAAGCCTCATCCAGCCTGGCCTTGAATGTTTCCAGGGATGGGGCATCCACCACCTCTCTGGGCAACCTGTTCCAGTGTTCTACAACTCTCATTGTAAAAAATTTTTTCCTAATGTCCAATCTAAATCTACCTCCCTCTATTGTAAAACCATCACCCCTTGTCCTATCACAACAGGCCCTGCTGAACAGTCTCTCCCCATCTTCCCTGCAGCCCCCTTTGGGCACTGGGAGGCCGCTATCAGGTCTCCCCGGAGCCTCCTCTTCTCCAGGCTGAACAGCCCCAGCTCTCTCAGCCATCGTAATCATCCCATCGTAAGACAGGAGTCAAGGACAGCCCCATCTCCCATGGGGCAAATCATCATTTCCGCTTGCTGCCGGTGGCCGTGAATTCCTCAGACACTTTTCACAGCGGACGCAGCTCCCTTTAGAGCGAATCTAAAGCCTTGCCCTGGATTAGGCCGGGCAAGCCCTGCGGAAATACAGGAACGGTGGTTGGGTCTTCAGGGATGCGCGGACCACGGTTTGGAACGCGTCACCGAGGGAGCCCGGGCAGCTCCTCTGAGCTAGATGTCTTAATTCTCGGTTCTGATGCTAAGAGAGATGAATCTGACACTTCGTGAGGTTTGGGGAAATGTTTCCGGCTTATTTTGTAGTGAGAAGATACAAAGGTACGTAGTGAATGTTTAAAAGCCACCACCACCAGCAATAACAGTAATTATAGGTGGGTGCCGTTTTTCTTTATCTTCTAACTGAAGCTGCTAGGAAAATTACCGCTGTGCTGATATTTGGCAGGGCCACCCATGTGAGTACCCGCTCGCTCCTGCAAAACGCTGTTGGATTTTTAATGGCCACCAGCAGCACAACCTTGATTCTTAAATGTCACCCTAAATGTGGCAGCTCCAGCCTCCTCTGCCGCGGCGTGTGGGCGTTTGAGGAGGGATGAGTCAGAAAGCAGAAAGAATTGCTGGGGCTTTCTGTGACTCCCAAATTTTCCTCGAGGGCTTCCCACCCGGGAACTGGCTTGGAATCGCCCGTGGGTTGCGTTGCAGCGTGGCGGTCCCTGGTCCCGTGGCGGGGCGGCTCTCCTGCCGTTAGCGCGTTATTAAGTCACTTGGTGCAGAATGGGTTCGTTAGATTTCTGCAGGATCTGGAGTTCCACAGGTCATGAAAGCCACAGGCTTTCTGTTCATGAAAACCAGAGAAATGAGAGAAGGTTTCCCAGCTTTTGCAGATGCAGCTTTTCCGTTCTCTCTCCGGTTGGAAGCATTCCCCAGGCTTCGCTTTTGGAGCCGAAATCTGCGCTTGGCGTTTGCGAGGTGGTGATTTACTCTTGTAAGCGGAGCAAAATCGCGGTTTTCAGTCATGACTCAGTGAAACAAATCTACGTTTCTAGTCTGAAATGATTCTAATAGCTCCGTTCAACCCGGCGGGACTAGGAACAGCCAGAGTTTAGGAGATGCCGTGGCAGTGGATGCGATTCCCCCTGTGATCCCGCGCCTTCCCTTCCCCGTGGAGCAGCGGGCTGGGTTGAGATGCGGCTCGCCAGTGACGAGCGCGTCGGTTGTTGGAGCGATACCTTCCATCGCGGCGCCCGAGGGTGCTCGGGGGCACGGCCCTAGGTGAAACGGGTGGGAGATGAGAGCAAGATGGGGGCTGGATGCACCGCGCCGCCTTCCTCGGTTGCGGGAGGAGCGCGGAGCGTTGCAGAACAGATGGCAGGGTTAAAATAGGACAGGGTGGAGCGGAGCCGCTGCCGGGGGGAGAGCGGCGAAGTGCCTGTTCTCACACTTCGCCTTGTGTCACGTGGCAGAGCTGGAGAGTGCCTGCGCTCCGCCGGCCTTCCCAACAGGGACATGCCAGGCAAAGGTTTCCCTTTTTTTTTAATATTATTAGCATTTGTCTTAAAGAAAAATCAGCTCAAATGAGCAAGCAAGCAAATAAAGCGGATAAAAATCGAAGGTCTTGGCCTCAGGCCACCTTTTAACGTCTCCCAAGATTATTAGTAGGATGCGTGAGGCGCTTGCTGCTGCTGGGGAATGTAACCGCAGCGTTAGGAGCCAGGCTGTCTTCTTGCGCTGCTTCCTGACAGCTTTTTGCAGTGTTTTCACGTCACCCAAGGTGTGTGAATCGGTTTTGTTGGAATATTTGAGTAACTTTGCGTGCCCTGCGTTATGCTCGGTGTGACCTGGCACCTCTCGCGGGGATGCTTCGTGCAAAGCCGCCCCACTGCGTGTTACTGTGCCCGAAGGGGGTTCAGGGGTCCTGCAGCAGCAAGAAGGAGCTTGGGAGGGCCAAGCTCTTGCCACCATCCTAGGCCAGTTGAGTTTTGGAGGCTGGAGGTGTGCAGGGAGAAAAGGAGTGAAGAAAAGGAGGAGCGGGGAGGCAGGAGCCCAGCTTGCGCCCTGGTGCTACTGCCGACGCCCTGCGAGTGCTCCAGTTTCCCCGTCTGTAAAGCGGGGGGTGTGATGAAAACCCCTGGGCGAGCTCAAGGACTGGTATTAATCCTGCAGTGTTGTCCTTGTTCCATTGTGATTCTTGAAAAGAAATCAACACCGGTTTTGTGGGCTAGGGCTAAAACGGCGCGGAAATTAATGAGTCCTGCGTGCACTCGGAGAGAATTGCTGGCTGTTTATTAACGCGGCCTCTGAGGAAGCAGAGCCCGTCCTCAGGCCCCGCGGTCAGGAGGGTGGAGAAGATGGGCTGGCCTTGATGGTGCTGCTTCCTACCCCGGCTCCTCCGGCTCCGTGCTGACAGGGTGACAGCAGTAGCCCCGAGAATCCCAAATTTTATTGTCCGGAGCTGGTATTCCCTCTTCTACTCCGCTCGGTCCCGCTGTTTGCATCGCTCCTCTCTGGAGCAGTTGTGCTTTGGGCAGCTCCTTGTTTGGGTTGACCCAGCCGAGTGCCCCGGCTCCGCCGCCCGCTCCCCTGCGAGCTGTCTCACTGCAGCGGGTTCGCTGTTTTTATTTAATTGCTTACTTTTACAGCTCTTCATATAAATCTAATTATCCATCTGTTATGCTACATTATGGCACTGCAGCTCGTCTGTTTGGTTCTTTTTCCTGTTCCAAAATATCCGTGGCCTCAGCCTTGCCCTGTCCGGGCCTAGGCGGGCCGGTCCCCTCCCTGCGGGGCTCCCGACGGCTCTCGGCCCGCCCGCGCCGCGAGAAGTAGCTCTGCTCTACACTTCAAGCTTGAAATCGCGACGGCGAAGGGCTGGAAGCTCCCGTCAGGTCATTCCCAGGTGCGTTGTGTGTCTGAGAGCAGGGATTGCTCCGGGTGAACCAGGGAGCTCGGGGCTGGGCCGTCCTGAGCCGTTACAGCCCTCCTGCTTCCAGCAGCGTCGTCGCAGAGCTCCTAAGAAGTTCAGCTATCTCTTGTGGGTGCCTGGGACGCAGATCTACGGTCGATGGCGAGCCAGAGCCTTTCCCAGGCAGTTCCCACGCTGTTTCTGCGTCTCTGGGGTGACTCACGCTCCCTCGGTGTAAATACCACATCAGCCCATCACAGAGTCACCTACTCTGCTCCAACTCCTTCTCTGCCATTCTCTTCTCTTAGCAGCAAATACTCAATAACCTAATTGCTCGTTAAAACCCCTGCCCCGGTCTGTGTGATCCGTTGTGTCACGAGGAGCCGCGCCGCTCTCGCAGGGACGCTGCTGCGACGAGCGCCCGGCTTGGTGGAAAGCGAGAAGGCAGCGCTGCACTGAAGTGGAGATTTTCATCTTCTCGGGGTTTTATTTTATGTCTCTCCTATATTTTGTGCTTTTGAACATCTAACGCCTCTTTTATGCTTCACATCTTCCACACAAATTGTTGTGTTGTGTTGCCTGCTGAGGCCTGGTTTTCCTTTTGTCAGGTTTCCCCCCTTGCCCCGGCTTTCTCCTTCGCCGTATTCTGATCGGCACAGCTACTCAGGGCTCCGTTGCGCCGGGTGGTTTTCCTCTCCCTAAGTCGTGGCTCTGGAGGGCTGCGTCTGTGGGAAACGCGGGTTGGAGCGGACACTCAGGGGCTTGCTAGGCCGGTTCTGCGGCACGCAGGCCCGCTGGGGGCTCAGGGGGGTGCGTGCTCCGTCCCTCCTCCTCCCAACCCCAAACAGGCAGCCTGGTTGGTTGTGTCACTCCTCACTTGGACTATTTTAGTGCCTTTTTCTTTTTTTCCTTAAACCTGCAATCTGAAATTCAATCATGCGAGTATGAACGAGCTGCTGATCATCCTGCCCCTTTTTTCTGCCCTCATTCCCAGTCTCACATTTACAGCTGCAGTCCAGGCTGGAGTTACCGAATTCCAGTCAGACCCTTCAACGCTGACGTCCTAACGATCAGTTTTATCTCTCTATTACTTGTCAGGTAATTTTAATGTGAATATACTTACAAGAGCTGTCAAAAATCCTCCAAATACCAAGGCCTCTGAAAAAGTTGTTGGCCTTTTCACGCGTGACCCCGCTTGTATGTTTTTGGCTCCCAGGGCTCACAAAAATGACCTTTTCCGTTGCCTTTCTATTCCTACCCAGCTGCGGAGGCTGGAGCGGCGCGGGAAGCCGGGCAAGGCTTGGAGCTGTGTTTCAGGGCAGCGCTGCTGAAGGCTCGAGCTTAGCTCTCGTTTTCTTCGTTAAGAGGTTTTGGAGTGAAAGCTGGGGAGGGGGAGGGCGAGGTGTGAGCCGCGCTGCCTCTTTCTGATCCTCAGGTTACAGCACAAGCTAAACAGACTCTACTAAATTTTTCAGGCTGTTTCACAGACTTACAGACTTTGATCCCCGGCTTTGATTTCCCACACGGCAGCACAGACCGCTGGTTCTGAGGAGAGAAGAGACCCATTAAGTCCTGTCTAGCCCGGTGATTATCATGCCTCTTCGCCGTCACGCCGGGCTTTGATGAAAGCGTGAGCTCCAGACTTACCTCCCAGTGCCCCGGGGAGGGTGCTGGGCCACGGGAGCGGGCACACAGCCGCCTCCGCAGCGGGACACGCTCCAGCCGGGGCGGAAGTGCTGTGCTCAGCACCCTGCTCCAGCCTTTCCCTGCCTGGCTTCAGCAGGATGCTCAGAGCAAGGAGGTGACCCTTTTTTTTTTCCTGAGGTCTCATGCGATTTGTACAACAAGCAGACCAAGAAATAAATATTCTGCGTGTGTCCTTGCCGGAGCAGGAGAGACGAAGGCGTTTGCCTGCCTGCCCTGCTCTGTGCTTCCGAGTCCCCAGGCCCCTCCGCACCGCTTGGCTTTCCTTTTTTTTTTAATTTAAATCGAATTTTGCTGCTGCATTGCAAGTTCCCATCTAACTCAAGAGCCTCTGTAGCCTCAGGGCTGCGTTGCTGCTTCTCATTCTGCCCACGCCCCCCGCATGCACGGTCTGGACAAACTTTGGAAAGTCTCTCCTAAATTTGCGCGTGCGTACGTGGGGTCATCCTAGGAGCATAGGGTGAGGGTGTCTCTGAACGGATTGTGCTCTTCAAAAATCCCTTCTGCAGCAAAACAGGAGCATGTGATGAGTTTGCCAGTGAAAATGGCAGATGCTTGATTTTCAGGAGCAGCAGCAGCTGCGTCCCGTGTGCCAGTGCTGCTCCTTAGCAATGCCCTAAGCAAGGTCCGGGGAGGAATGGCAGCCATCCCACCAGCGCGTCCCTAACAGCCCAACGGCAAGGTGCGAGGGAATGGCAGGCTGCTTGGAGGGCTCTGCTCCCAGCTTGTGAGACCACCTCTCCTCCAGGAAGCCTCCGTCGTGCTGGTGGCTCCTCGGGCTGGTCATCCCCGTCCTGAGTCTTGCCGCTTCCACAAAGAGCTTTAATGGGATTAAAAAGAAAGAAGGGCGCAAACATCCCGACCAGCAACTGGTGGCAGGTACTGGGTCCCATCTCTGCCTTCGCCGCCCGCCCAAGGCAGGACCGGTCACCGCGGGCGCTGCGGCAACTTCATGTCCATTTTGCTCCGATGGCGCTGACGGCGGCGCGTCAGCCCTTGTTTTTATTGCTTTTGCTGTTGAGGCTGGCGGCGTTCTGACAAACAAGCCTTGACTGGAATCATTTCTGGCCCCTGGTGGGAAGTTGTAACTCCAACGCAGCGAAATATAAACTGGCAGAAAATGGAGTGTTTCCTTCTGCCGCCATGAGCTGCAGCAGGAAGCTCGGATGGAGCTTTTCTCTTGGCTTTCCCTCCCCTGCTCGTGTTTTTCCCCTCTCCGTCGAAGGGCACGGTCACCCGGTCACCGTCCTCCGGCCGCTGCGAGGGAAACGCGCCGGGCTGATGCAATGGCGCGTGAAATCTGCGCTCGGCCACGTCCCAGCTCCAGGAGCTTCGGAAGGAGGCAGCAGTGGGAAACAAATGGTGTTCGTCTCGTGGTCAAGGCGGTGTGGGTGGCAGCCCTGCCGCTGCCCGGTGAGCCCATCTGGAAGCCCCTGGGAGAGGTGGGGAGGAGCAAGGAGCTCTGCAGGCAGCAGGGACAGCTTGCGTTGGGTGGAGGATCAGCCTGAGCTGGGGTTTGAAAGCACGGAGAGTAGACCTGTGCCATGGGAAAGAGGGTATCGTCTCCAGGATTCATGTCCAGAGCGTCTGATGGCCTGTGCCGAGAGCTGTTCCCAGGTTCTCCATGTCTCAAGAAGTTCAGGAACTTCTGCTGAGGAACAAAGCCCACCTTGCAAGGGATGGAGCTTTCTCAGGAGCTGCTCAGGAACAATGGCGTGGGCACTGGTGGGTGGTAGAGGTTCCTGCTGGTTTCCCCAAGCTCCTCACCCCTGCTGAAGGCATCTTGGCCAGTGTGAACAGCAGGTGCTGTTAGCCCCAGCCTGTCCCAGCACCCAGGAGGTTTCCTCATGGATCAGTCACGAGGAGCCTGTACCCAGCCTTGTTCTCTTCTCTTCAGGAACAGAATGAGAGAGATGGGTGTGAGGGACCTGGGCAACGTGACTGGGAGGCACAAGGACCTCAGACGTGCGGTGAGGGCCACGTCTGGAGGGGATGTGGTGTGACCCTGCAGTCAGGGTCGGTCCTCCCGGGGCAAACCAGGGCTGTGTAGCACATGGGGTCTCTCTTGGGAAGCTGCTTGAACCCGGCGCTTGTGTCGAGTCCCTGAAGCCTCGTGGCTGTTCTTCACCCAGGTTTGGGGCTGGTTCATCTCGCCCGTTGAGCGCACCTAGAGCTCTGCCGTCGCTGTAGCATCACGGCATGTCCTCGTAGGCTGTATTCCATTCCCGTCCCGCCTCGGAGTTTCATGTCAGCCAATTCCATTCCTGGTGCCACCATCCCCTTACCCATCAGCAGCTTCGCACAGGTTGAGTTCCCCGTGCGGGCGCCCCACACGCTGTCTCATCGTATTTATTTCGTTCAGGCTGCTTCTCCCTGGGCTTGACAGTGTAATTTGTACAGATCTGTGCTGAGCTTTCTAAACTCTCAAACGAGCCTTTTTGTTAGCGGGAAGCCTGGACTATTGATAGCAGAGACGTTAAACAACGGAAACGGCGAGAAGCCAGCCGGCACGCCTTCCTAACCTCTGGAGATGCTCCTTGGCAAAAACTCCGTGGTTCAGAGGTTTTAATTAGATCTAATCCTCCAGGTGACCAGCCAAGCGTTAAAAGGCAGACCAAGTTTTCTCTTGCGTCCCTTGCTGTACAGTTTTTATTATTTATTTTAGATAGATGTGACAAAAGAACTTGGATATCCCAAACGTAGCCTTTTCTTTGAGTGGCATTAAGAGGTCTCTGGCGTAGAAGATTCTCCTTTCTGTGCCGTTTTACTCAGAAAAGTGCCTGTCTGCAAGCTTATTGCGCACTTACTCTGGTCTCCCTTGCCCACAGTGACCTGCGTGTGAAATTTGGTGGGGTTTTTGGATCAGAAGTTGTGTTTTCTGAGTGTCAGAGTTGCCAGCTCCTCCTTGGGTCTGGAAATGCAGCTGTGGCTGCTTCACCGGCAGCTGATTCGCGCCGGTCGCAGAGCCCCGGCGTTGAAACGTGCCGCCGCGTCGCGCCTAGAAAAGCTGGGAGCGGAAATGAGCACGACCCAACGGTACGCAGACCAAGACAGAGCCCAAAGCTGTCATCGCTGGAAAAACAGAGCTGGAAAAAACCCCTTCTTCCCCCTCCTGCCAGCTTTGCCACGGAGCCTGGCATGGTGGGAGGGTTATGTCTGTCCGTCTCCGGTGGTGGCTGTGCGCATTTTGGAGACGCGCAGGGCTCTGGTCACGGTGTGTTAAACAGGTCTTCATCCAGCCCCTGGGTGCTCTGGGAGCTGTTTGTCCTCCATCCCACCGTTGTACTCTTCTCATCTTTGTCCTGGGAGGAGTCACTGAGGCTGGACAGGGTGCCGTGACGCTGTCCGGGTGACTGCGGGTGAGGTGGAGATGAGAGCAGGGGTTGCCTGGGGGCAGCTGAAGATTTGGGGGCTGATGCTCTCCGCCTGCTTTGTCTCCTGACTCTCCAAAATCAGAGCCCAGGCTGGGCCACTGCGGCTCCGCGGGACGAGGGGGTTGCCCACACGGGTCATTTCCACCACGCTGAGGTGGAAAATCATGGCCTGCTGCTGCAGGAGACTCTGCTGTGTCTGCTGACACGATGAGGACGGGGGATAACCGCACCTTGGTACGTGCGTCGGGTCCCCCCTGCTGGGGCTGCCGCAGCGCTGGCACACGGGGCTCTGCAGGTGCACGCGTGGACCACGCTGTGAAAATCTCATCAGTGGGAGGATCCCAAAGGCCCTGGGCTGGTTCTCTCTCCTTCCTGCCCTGCTCGGGCAGGTCGCCCGTGTCCCCCTCCTCAGCAGGGTGCCTGCCACAGCGAGCAGGTGAGGAAGGAGAAATCTAAGGTGGCTTTTGAGATCCCCCCCTTTTCCTGCCTTGAGGTCAGCCTGGTAGTTGCAGTCAGGAACCCGCGCACTGGATCTGCCGCCTCTGTGCCGTGGGTGACTCCTAAAGGTGGGAGAAGCGGAGTCTGGATGGAGCAGGGAGGCTTGGGGATGCTGCCCGGCACCGTGGTGACACAGCTGAGCTTAGCGCGTCGCTGTGTTTGTGGGAGCCGCGGTTTCATTCAAAGCTGCTCCCGGCCCAAGTCCGTTTGTCTTCTGCTTTTGGTTTTTGTGACCTTGTCTGCCTCTCTCATTTCTGGGATGGCGCTCGGCACCGGCTGCCCCAGCAGCTCTCTGGCAGCGGGAAGGGCTGTGGGGGTTTTGCCGTAGCAGGGACGCGTGACCTTTGCCTGGCCGCAGCGCGATTGCTGCTTCCAAGTCGAGCGAAGGCTGGAGCGCCGGAGCTTTTCCTCGCATCAGGGATGCGGGCGTTGTGCTCCAGCTGTGAGAGCCCTGCCAAAGAGGGAGCCTGTGGCATCTCACCTCCCTGCCGCCTTCAGATGCGCACCAGCCACGGGTTTGCAAAGCCTCTGCGTGCCCGGGCGGCCGATACCCGGGGCGGCTGCTCACACCCAGACCCGAAATTCCAGGCTGGTTCTTGGAGACAGAAGGATGAATTCAGCCACTTATAGTCCTGGGGGAAAAGCACTTCAAGTGCGAGGTGTGTGAGTGGTGCGAGCGGGGTAATTTGTGATCCAGGGGCTCCGGGGACGCGCGGGACCTTTCTCCAGGTGAGCCGCAGCACAGGAGCGTTTAAATAAATCAGCACGTTGACAGCAGGCGAGGGGCGGCGAGGGGGGAGAGCGAGAGCCGAAATAAAAGGCTATTAAGGAATGGATGTGATGGAAGGCGAGAGGATTAATAGCTGAGAGGGAAACGCAAGGGAGAGCTGCTTGCCAGGGAAGACAGGTGGGATGTGGGCACACGGCAGGGTGACGCGGGCGTCTGGCGTGCCCTTCCCCAGCCCTGGTGCCATCAGTCGTGCACCGTTTTTGGGGGGGCCCGCAGGGCTTCGCAGCTTCTCCGAGACTGCCAGCCGTGGGGAGCTGGGGGGGTTGCTCTGGGATCAGGCTATGTTGCCCCGCTCCGTTGGTCACCTGCCTTTTGCTCTTGTCCCTACAGCAACCCCAAAGTCCAGGTGGAAGCCATCGAGGGGGGCGCGCTGCAGAAGCTCCTGGTCATTTTGGCCACGGAACAACCCCTGGCCGTCAAGAAGAAGGTGAGCGAGCGGGGTACGCTTCTGGGTGAAGCCCCCCGCGGGGATGGGGCTGGGCGCCGCGGCTCCTCTGGGAGGAGAGGCGAGGGTCCCCGCGGCCCGCGGGACGATCGGAGGCTGACAAACACAGGAGCTGACGTTTGGGGAGTTAATTGCTGGAGCCAGCCCCGCGTCCCGCCGTTGGCGGTGGCTCTGGAGGAGCCGAGCGGCGCCGAGAGCCCCCCAGCCAAATGTGCAGCGCTGTCCGTCGGGGTGGGGGCCTGCTCGCTGCCTGCCTCCCTCCCTCCTCGCCGAGCTCCCTGGAGCGTGAGATCTCATTACCCTCGCTTTAGCGTGCGGGGCCGCCTCTGTTCCTGGGCCGTAAAATTATCCGGCTGTTCCCGAAAACCTAGCCCCACCGTTTAACACGGTGACCTCCTGCGAGAGGGGGTCCGGTGGGGCGAGGGAGCCACCAGCTCTTTTGTTCATTGTTAACGCACCGTAATGTTACACAAACAGCCTTGTGCTGCCGGGGTTTTAACGAGCTCGCACAAACATCTTCCCCTTCAGTCCGTGGTGAGGGTGCTCCAAGGATGGGAGGGGCTGGGGAACCTTTTTGCTTTTGGCCGTGGGTGGGAGGAGGTCCTGGCTGGAGACGGGCACCACAGGATGCTCCCTGCTCAGAAACACCTCCCAGGAGTGCCTGTGGCTTGGTCTGGAGCTCGTTTTGGGGTGGGAAGGGGTAGCTGGGCGTGCAGAGGCCCTCACCAGCATCCCTGGAACCCCTGGGTGCTGGGTGCAGGGTGATTCTTCTCAGTGAGCCTGAGCTCAGCAGCTCCTGGAGAAGAGCGGGAGAGACGAGCTCAACATTGTCTGCATTCACCAGAGCCCCCCAGGGCTGGACCCCCTTTTCCAGGAGGACAGAGGCTTTTCATTCCCAGTTCCCGTGCTGTGCCTGCTCTCCCGTCTCTCTCCCGGCCAGGCTGGCACCCCAGCCCCTTTCCGTGCGGGGCGGTGGCCCTTGGCTCCTGCCCTGCCGGATTTTCCGTCCCGGTGCCCACAGCAAGGCCCGAAGCGCGTTTGTGCCCTCCGCGGTCCTTTGGCCTGCGGTTAAAAACGGAGACGGAAACATCCTCCCGGTCGTTGCTGGCCACTCGGAAGGTGGGAAAGGGAAACAAACGGGAGCAGGAGGACACGGCTGTCGGCTCATGTCTGTCTGTGGAGAGCAGGGACGCGTGATCCGCCCGTGTGCGGAGGAGCCGGCGTCCCCGTCCCGGCTCGGGCGGCAGCAGCCCGTCCCCTCTGCCGACCGCGGGCGTCGAAGCAGAGCAGCGTAAAATTCAGCGCGTGGCCCCCGGCTGCCTCCTCGGCGTTAGCGCCGTGCGCTGGAGGCCAAGGAGGGGAGCGCAGACGTGCTGGTGTCTCGCTGAGAGGTGCGTGGTGCTGCACCCTCACAGGCCCTGTTTTGGGGACGTGTCCTGGGAAACAGCATGGTCTTGCCCTCCGGCTGCGTGGCTGCGAGAGGGAGGATGTTCCCCAGGCTTCCGAATCGTCTCGAGGGGCTCAGGCTCTGCTGAGCAGTGCCAGGCCCCGCTTTGCGCCGTCCTTGGCCTGTACCCGGGCTCCGTACTGGGGACCAGTCTGGCCACAGCGCGAGGAGCAGCGCTGGCGTTGGGTCTGTCCGGGTGCTGGCCACAGGTCCCTCCGGGTTATCGCTCTCGCGAATGCGCTGACAGCCCGGGTCGGAGTTTGGGTGGAAGTCAGCCGAGTTTGGGCAGCCTCACGGCGCTGGGGAGGTTGGGACTGGGAGAGAAGGGGGCTCTCGGAGACGCCCCTCAGCGAGGAGGCGTTTGAGGGCATCTGCGGGGGGGCCCCGCGGGAGCGGGTGGGAGCGTGTTTCTCCTGTCCCCGTGGGACGCCGTGAAGAGAGGCCGCGCCAAGTGTGGCGGCCGCGGCCAGCGTGCTGACAGACCTCTCTCCCCCCAGGCGCTCTTCGCGCTGTCCTCCATGCTGAGGCACTTCCCCTACGCCCAGCAGCAGTTCCTCAAGCTGGGCGGCCTCCAGGTCCTGCGCAGCCTCTTCCGGCAGAAGGGGATGGAGACCCTGCACGTCCGTGTGGTGACGCTCCTCTACGACCTCATCGTGGAGAAGGTGAGGAGCCGGGGCGGGGGGACGGGACCCGGCCGGCCGCTCCCAGCTCACCCCCTGGCCGAGCCAACGGGGCCGTTGGGCGCCCTCGCGGGAGGAGGGTGAGGAGGGGCCGACGCAGCACCAGAGCGGGCGTCAATCTTTCTTTTTCATTAAACCGCAACCGCAGCTGATTTTTGCGGGTCTGAGATCTCGTCAGGTGCTGGCTGTAATGCACAGCGATCCTGGCTGCTTCCCGCTTAGAATGGGAGCCGCCGCGGGCGTCGTCCCCGACCCGTTCCCATTCGCTCCTGCCACGTGCTTCACGGCCGCCCTCCGGCAGCTCCGTCTGTTCCCGCTCTGCAGGCCCGGCAGGTTCTCGGGTTTGTGTTAAAACAAGGATTTTTTTGCTGCCCTTCAGACTGGGAATACTGCGTATTGATCCCAGCCCCTTCGTGGAGATGGGAGAGCCCTTGGGATGTCTCCTTGGCGTTGTCTCCCCCGTGTCCCATAAATCAGTGAGATTCCCGCCCCGGAGCAGCAGGAGGCTGTGGCCAAGCTGGTGAAGGGGTCAGAGGAGATGGAAGAGGTGCCCCCAGGGACCCACCCGGCCCCCAGGGACCCACCCAGCCGTCCCGGTGCTTCTCCTGGCAGCGTCTGGGCACGCTGGCCGCTCTCCCTTCCCCAGGGCTGGGTTTCAAACCCTTGTCTGCCTTCAGCGCTCCAAGGCGAGCAGCCCACTCAGAACTAATTAGCAAAGCACGGACACAGTAATTATGGGAGGGGGCTGCCGGGGGAGTGCTGTGTCGGGGAGCGGAGCCACTCCACCAGCCAAGCCGGGAAAGGTGCTGGGGCGGTGGCAGGAGATCTCCCTTCCTCCCTGCTGGCCCCGGTGCCGCTCGGAGCAGGTCTCTTGCTGGGAAGGGAGCTGGTGGCCCTTTGGGTGCCTTCCTGCTCCCGGCACCGTCCCTGTCGCTATTTGGGGTTTTCTGGACCGGGCCAGGGGGTCTGGCCATGGCTGGAGGAGATGGACATCTCCATCTCTTCTGCGGAGCAGCACAAAGCCGGGCAGCGGTGTTTGTTGAGCGCTGACCCAGAGACTTCACGGGCTTTGCGCTGACCCTCCGTCCCCTCGAGTGCCGCGAGGGCCGTGTGATGCTGAACCTCCCGGCCACCAAAAGCTCTCCAGGGTGGGCAACCAGCCCCTCTGGCCAACTTCACGCCTGGGCAACAGGGCACCGGGACACAACCTCCTCTTGGTTTTCCATTGCAAGTCCCCTTCCAAGGCAGGCGGCACGGGGCGTGCGTCCTCCTCTCCTGCATGTGTCACCTCCTGGGAGCGGCTGCTCTCCGATAGGGACGCTAATCCGTGTCCCACCCCTTCCCACAGATGCTGCTGGAGGACTCACAGCATGGAGATCAGCTGGAAGAGAAAATCCAGCAGTACCGGCAAGTCCAGCTGGTCCCGGCGGTGGTGGAGCAGGACTGGTGCGTGGTGGTGTCCAACCTGCTGGCCGTGCCGGAGCACGACACGCGGGAGAAGGTCCTCAAGACGGTCAGCGTGCTGATGGCCTTCTGCAAGGAGCGCTACCGGGGGGACCGGGCCCTCAGCAGCACGCTCGGCCTGCTGCGCAGGGAGTACGAGGAGCTGGCGGCGGAGGAGCAGAGGGCGGGCGACAGGGACGGCTACTTCCAGGAGCTGCTGGGCTCTGTGGACAGCGTCCTTCGGGAGCTGGGGTGAAAGGGCTGCAGCCTGCGCTCCGTTACGGAGAATTCGGGGCAACAGCGTGAGATCTGATGGCACCAGGGCAACCGCACTTTGAATAAACCGCTGGACTGAGATCCCACTGCGGGGCGAGTGTGCCAACAGCTTCGTTATTAAAAACCCCTCGTTTGGGGGCTTGTCGTCTTCTGCAGGGGTGCTGCTGGAGCACCGGAGGAGCGTACCTCAGGGGGGGATGCGGCAGAGTCCCAGCATGGGTTGCCTGTCACCCCCCGCCATGGTCCTCAGTCCGTCCGCGGGGTGATTTGGGGCGGGAAGGGAGGGCTGTGGGACCGTCCTCCTCAGGCTCCGCTCTGCCTTTGTCCTTGCCTGGCGATGACCCGCGGTGTCCGGGATCTTTTATTTGCTGCCGCGTAACGCGGCCCGGCGCAGGCAGCGCCGCTCGGGCTCTGGACGGCTTTGTACAGGGCTGAGCAGTGCGCTGGGGCTCGACACCTCTCCAGGCCCC
>JAAGAY010006340.1:0-10395 GCA_011801015.1 Ardeotis arabs | reverse complement strand
GGACTGGTGCGTGGTGGTGTCCAACCTGCTGGCCGTGCCGGAGCACGACACGCGGGAGAAGGTCCTCAAGACGGTCAGCGTGCTGATGGCCTTCTGCAAGGAGCGCTACCGGGGGGACCGGGCCCTCAGCAGCACGCTCGGCCTGCTGCGCAGGGAGTACGAGGAGCTGGCGGCGGAGGAGCAGAGGGCGGGCGACAGGGACGGCTACTTCCAGGAGCTGCTGGGCTCCGTGGATGGCGTCATCCGGGAGCTGGGGTGAGGCGGCTGCAGGCTGGGCGCGCTTACGCAGAATTCGGGGCAACGGCGTGAGATTTGGTGGCACCAGGGTAACTGCGCTTTGAATAAACCGCTGGACTGAGATCCCGCCGCGGGGCGAGTGTGCCAACAGCTTCGTTCTTAAACGAACCCCTCGTTTGGGGGCTGCTCTTCTTCTGCTGGAACACCTGCTGGAGCCTCACAGGGGACGCGGTGGAGTCCCAGCGTGGGTTGCCCGTCCCCCCCCGCCGTGGTCCTCGGCCCGTCCGCGGGGTGATTTGGGCCGGGAAGGGAGCGCTGTGGGACCGTCCTCCTCGGGCAGCGCTCGTCTCCCAGCTCCGCTCCGCCTGTGTCCTTGCCTGGCGCTGACCCGCCGTGTCCGGGATCTGTTACGTGCCGCTGCGTAACGCATCCCGGCGCGCAGACAGCGCCGCTCGGGCGTTGGGTGGCTTTGTGCCTGCGCGGGGCTGCCCTTCGCCAGACCAGCGAGGCTTTCCGCTCACGTTCCTCTTGCCCTTGGAGACGGCTTCCGAGGTGCTGACCTGCCGGGGCTTGGCCAGCCGAGGATTTCCCACCCGTGCCGTACAGCGGGCTCTCCGGGCTGGGCCGGGCCGGGCTTCTCCCTTCTCCCACCCTGTCCACGGGGGGCTTCTCCTCTCCTCCAGGCTCAGGTCCCCTTCCCCCATGAGCCCCTCTGGGGGCTCCTCACGCTGCGTGGGCTGCTGGAGGGGGGCTGTTCTGCCCTCTCCTCATGGGGCTCGTCCTGTCTGCCCACCTCATCCTTCCTCAGGCGAGGAGGAAACCAAAGTCTCGCCCGAGCGTTTTCTGGAAATAATGCTGTAAAACACGACATTTACGCATTATTTTGCCTGTTCACTTTCAGTCCAAACCCCCTCCTTGTTCAGAGGCCAACCCCACCAGGATTTGGGGTCTGGAAAAACCCAGTGAGCAGCGCGGCAGCGTCCGGGTCGTGGTTCCTTCCCCACAAGGGCTGTTTTCCTATGGCGGGACGCTGCCGCAGCTCTGAAATCCCGTGGCAGCCCGGCGCTGGCCGCTGGCTTGGGCAGCTTCCAGCAGTTCCTGGCTGTCGGAGGGGCAGCGGCTCTTTCTCCCCAGGCCCGGCGAGGCGCGATGGCAGAGCGAGCGGCAGGGTGTCCCGGCACCGGGCTGCAGAGCGTTCGGCCGCAGAGCGACGCTGCTGTGATGGCTGCCGTGGGATCGCGCCCCGCTCCCCGCGCGGTGAGGAGGTGATTATTGCTGATTCCTGTCTGCGCTTTCCAAATTGTTCTCTGGCAATAACAGGGATTGCAATCACCGCTTCTGCCGCCGGCCCAACGGGACCCGGGGGCTGCAGCACCAACGTTGCAACGCAAGGGCAGAAAAATACGTGAGGAAAAAAGCCCAGCTGGCCCCTCATCGCCCCCCCACCCCTGAGGTGGGGGCTGCGCTGCAAACGCTGCTGGGGTTGTGGCATGGGCTGCGCGGTTTATCCCCCTCCCCGCGCCCGGCTGCCAATCGATGGGGCTATTTCAGGGCTATCAGTGCTCATGATGCTAAAATATTTCTGGCCACCGTTTACAGCGTGTCAGTTGTCGCCGTTAAGTAGCAGGGCTAATTATAATATTGATTATTATTTTTTTTTTGTCCTGCTCTTTTTGGATTTCAGTTCAGGCTATTTTGCTGCATTAAAAATCATTTTTCTTTTTCTTTTTTTTTTTTCTCCTTCCCCTGAAATGCATTTCCCAGCCAGTCCTGCCAGAATTTTGCTTTGTAGGTTAAAAAAAAAAAAAAGAAAAAAAAAGTCTCTCTCGCTCTGATGGCAATGGCTCCTTGGGCAGGGGCTTTTCTGCACGAAGCCTGAACCCCGGGGCGATGCCGTGGGGAAGCAGGGCTCCAGCCGGGGGGCAGAGCTGGCACCCAGGGGATCGGAGCGCGGATTTCCTCAGCCCCGCCTGGCCTGGTCACGATTCCGCAGCAGGATTTAATGGGGTGGGGAGGGCAAACACCTGTCCAAGGGCTGAGCAGGGAGAAAATCAGCAGCAGCCACGGCCCAGCTGGACCAGCCCTCCCTGTTCCACCCCCAAAATCAAAACCCTGCTCCCTAAGCCTAAAACACTTAAACCTGCGAGGTTTCTGAGCAGCGGCGGTGGGTGCTCTGTGACCCCTGCGCTGGCTGAAGCTGCTGGTACCCCCGGGGTGCAGCTCGGGTCGCCTGCCTGTGCCCGCGTTGGCCATCCCTGTCCCCCCGCCCTGTGTGCAGTGCCCACGGGCCCCCCTTGGACCATGCTGATGCTGGGTGACCCTTGCACCCACGGCCAAACCCACCTCCTCCCTTCCCAAAGGGCTCTGGGGAGTGAATGGGAGCCCCCCCCACCCCGCCCCACGACAGTACTGGGGCTCAATGGGGCCTCCCCAGGGGCACAGCAGCCCCTCACCCTGGGGCCAAGGCCGTTTTGGCTCTGGGCTGGAGCTGTTGGTTTTGGTGGGGTCGCAGCTGCAGGGCCTGGGCTGTGTGGTGCTGCCGTCCTGGAGCTGGAACCCCCTCAGCGGCTGAACACAACAAACCAACACGGCTCAGCCAGCAGCACCGGGCACCGTGGCTGTTAAACAAAACACAAAACACAACCTGTCCAGCACCGGGCACGACGCTGGAGGTGACGGGCGCTACAGGTGGCCCCGCTCCCTGTAGGGGTGGCCATGGGGGCCCCTGGGCTGTGGCACCCACCCCTCTGCCCATGGTGGGAGATGCTGCGCGGTCTCGGGGACCCCAACGTCCAGGCTGTCGGGCTCCGTCCCCGCAGGAGCAGTGGGAGTGCTGCAGGGCGGTGCTCAGCCGGAGCTCCCCAGCCCCAAACCCCAGCCAGCAGCAGCCCCCCCACCAGAGCGGGAGGCACTGGGATGCTCCCCAGCCCCCAAAACCCCAGCGGAGGGAAGCCCTGAGCCTCCAGCACTGGAGCAGCTGAGGCACCGTAACGGCTCCCCCCACCCCGCCTTCCCTGCCCATTTGTTGGGGATTTTGAACCCGGGGAGCCTGGGGCTGGGCAGCAGCGCAGGCGCTCGGGGTGAAGGGAGCGCGCTGCACGGAGAAGGCACTCGCTGAACGGCATTAAACATCGGCGCGAGGCCTTCACGCACAATCAAGGTGGCACAAATTCAACGCGGTTTGCTTCACCACGGAACTGAATTAAGGGCACTTGAAATTCAGACCAGGACGTCCCCCGGGGATTTAACGTGCTTTCACTAATACACGGTAAAAGGGAACGCGGGTTTGTCTTCCCGAGTGTCCCCCACAGCCAGGCCCCTGCTCTCGGCGGGGGGCGGGGGGGCTTCCCCACCTCGCACCCACAGCTTTTACCACCCAGCGTGGCCGCGCTCGCTGCCGCCTGGTAGAGGAGAGCGTTCCCCTCCAGCAGCCACAGCGGCCACCAGCCCTCCCCCAGCGCTTAATTACGTCAAGCAGTAATTACTGTAATTCTTTCAATTGGCTCGCTAATAAAGTTACCGCTTCCCTCGCGCCCGGACCCCCCTCGCTGTGCAGAGTGGCACCGCTGCCGGGAAGTGACGCTGCCGCTTTCACACGGGAGGGCTGGATTAGGGCTGAGATTACTGGATTAGGGCTGAACTCAGCCGACGCTGCTCCTGAGCAGCGCAGGGATTGAAAATGGGATTTAATACCACACTGAACCCTCCCTCTGCTTTGGGGACCCCGGGTTTCCTTTCCCCCATTCCCAATTAAATAGGTTACGGCCATTAATGCTTCACCTCTCCTCTCCAAGCCCAAGGCAATTCTCAGAGGAGGAGCATTCCTTGGATAAACAGGGCTGGGGGAGTTGGGGATTTTGGCCTCCGCTGCCTCCCGAAGCGAAGAGGCGAGAGCTCCCCTCCGGCCTCCTGCTTCCCAGCTGGCTTTCAAACCAGCTCTCCTCAGGTGGAACCGTATTTTCATTTGTGGCTGACTTGATGCCCAAAGTTTGTAGGACAAAATAAACTGGAGTTTATTTAACAGCCATATACGTATGAATTTGTCTGTACATCTTACTATCTGGGTTGTATTCAAAGCTCATTAATGGATTGCATTTTTGGGGGGTAACGTACGAATTTTGGAGAGCCACTGATCAGCCCAGGGAATGCAGGGAATGCAGCCTGCAAGACAGTTATATTAACACCAGGAGAGAGAAAAAAATGTAGCGTATCAAAGCGGGGAATGATTCTATCTAAGACACCGAGGTCTACAGCTTCAACCCCTCAGTGTCTGTGGGACGAGCACCTCTCCCAGCAGACACCAGTTCAGATGTCACCAGCGTACGAAAACCAGGGCATGGTTCAGCTGTTTATTATCTGTACTCAGGAGAGAGTCAGTAATAATAATACATTTGGCAAAAACAGCCCAAGAACCATTCAGCTTCATTCCGATCGGCATTTTGGTAACACGACGGCAATAACCTGGGCAGAGTGAACTGTGGGCTGCGCAAGGGAAATACAATGATAACCCAGCGCTGCCAAGGACGGGCTCTGAAATTTCGCTCCTGTTTAAAACACTGGCTACAGAGCAGCTTTCCACTTCAGCGGGTGCCGTACAGAAACAGCAAACGCAACTCTGACCTGCGCCAGCGCTTCTCCTCCAGCACGGGGCCGCGCTGGGGAGGGTAAAACACACTGAATCCACCACATGGAAATAAGACAGCAAATTATACCTCGTAGCTACGGTGATCACAAATAACAGAGTCTAAATTGCAGGCTGAGCAAACCGTTCGCGGGGTGCCGCTGGCAGCCCCCGGCGGGACGCCGCGCGATATGAGAAATGAGCACGAGGCCGATTTGCATCTGAATGCCGGGGGGGGAGCAGGGGCGCCCGCCCCCGTCGCAGCACCACAATACGCCGGCTGGTAAAAGCAACTTTATTAACGTCCCGCGGCAAAATACACCAGTCATTTGGAACCAGGCTCTGAAACCCCGCCCGGCGTCACGCAGAGGTCACCAGCCGCCCCCATGACTGTACGTGGTACTGGATTTGCTCGGGGTGCTCCCCCAGCAGAGGCGTGCGAAAACCCCTCCGAAAAGGCAAAGGCACCCGCGGGTGCCCCGTACGCCGGGCACGCGTGGAAACGGCGTCACACCACGTGCCACCAGGCAGGTCCCCAAACACGACCCCCTCCCTCCGCAGCTCCCAGCAAAACCAGCCCAGCCCTGGTGAGGGTTTATGCTTTTCCAGATGTTCTCCAGCTGCAGTCACACTGGCGCCTGCTCTGTTTTCACCCTCCTTGGAGCGCACAGAGCTTGTTCCCTCTCCACCCCAACAGCAGGAATACACTAATCATACAACAATTAAGGTTTTTTTGAGTGAAAAGATCTAATTTTCCCCTCCTGATCACAATAAAACCCGCAGTCTGAGTAGCACGATTCAGCTATTAGTGTTAACCGTTAGTGTTACCGTAAAATCCTCTTTGGTTATACAATATTTTATTTCAAGCAAGATTATACAAAATAATTTTCTGCTAGAAATACACCCCTGAAACCTAAAAGCCATCTAAATTAACACACTTCCGCAGGCTGAAGCTATACTGATAGGACTTAGAAATCTGAGTACTTCCCCGCGTAATCTAAACAAAGTTATCAAAATTATATTAAGTAAATACATTTGGAGGAATAGGAAACTTCTGAAAAATCCTCAGGATGTTAAAAGTAGAGTTCTGGAAGTAGCAGTAGTGGGCTAGAGAAAAAAAAAAATGACCAAGACAGAGACCGCTATTTAAATACTCTCCATCGCCTTGAACTCGCTGAGCGCCTGCACCGGGTTAACGTGTTTCTTCTGCGACGCTCTCTTGATTTTCGTTTGGGTTTCGTCTTGTTTCTCCCTCTTGACCAGGGGTTTCTTCTCCGGAGCCTTCATCTTCCACGAGACGGCGGGAAGGTTGAGCGAAGCCATGCCCTGGGACTTCTGGTACTTGGTGGACGCCACGTAGGAGGCCTTCACGGTCTGCACCACGGCGTTCATCAGGTTCTTGGCCGCTTGGATGAGAGACATGGCACTGTCCACCTGCCAAACGAAACACGCAGGAGTTACACGCCGTAAACCCCCCAGCATGCCAGGAAACACCACAGCCCTGGGCTGTAAAAGCACTCAAAACTTGGTTTTTCTGGGTTTTCTTTTGAAATCTGAGGTTCTCATTCAAGGCGCTATTTTCCTGCGGGCACTAAGCGGTAAAACCTGAGGTGCCACCAAAAATAAAAGCGCAGTGTTTGCCCACGATCTGTGCCTTCGCCGTATTAACGGCAATCGAGAAGATTTGTATGCTGCTGTTTGCTTTTGTGACTAAGCTTTAACAGCAGCTTACTCTCTAATGAAATTAATAAAGCCGTAGTAATATCTTAATCACCGATAATAAATACTGAAATCGGTCTGGAAGATTAAGTTGTACTGGAAAGGAAGGAACACAACTGCATCTTCAGCCAGGCCTGGACCTGATGGTTCCTGATTTACAACAGCATTAAAGTGAGGGAAAAAAATGCATTTGTGGAAGCTTTAGCACAGGGCGGAGATGAGCAGCCAAAGATGGGGCAGGGCGGATGAGAGAGGGGAGGACCACCGAGGGGAGCTCAGCTGGGACCTCACTCCGGGCACCAGAGCCCCGCTCTGGGTGGGACCTCCAGCTCTGAACGCCCAACGCTCTGGGCGGGGGTTTGGCCGCGGGCAGGATTTCCGCACCGCCGCTAAGCTTACGCAACAGCTCGGCTGCCTCCGCACACTCACATTCCAAGGTTGCAGACATCTAAGGAAGGTTTTTGGAAAAATCTTGAAGCTTATCTAGTGACAAATAAATGGAGCAGGAGGTTGGTTGCCTTTCTTACGGCAAGGAAAGCAAGGAGATACTTTTCTGAGTGAACTGTCAGACTGCTGAGGGTGCAAGCTCTTACTGCTTTCGTAAAATTCCTGCGGTATCTGGACGGGGCAGGATGTTAACGCTGAAGGGAGTTGTACTTTTGGACTTCTCCCTGGACCAGGAGAAGTCTCCACCCGACAACCTGACGGACGCTTACCGCTACCGCTGGCAACAGCCCCTGCGGGGACAGACAGAACCAGATCAGACTGTAAGTGCCAGCCCATCCGTGTAACTCCGCTACGGCAGAAGGGTCCGTGCGTTCCGAAGGCACCGCGTAGCTGCAGTAAAGCCCTGGCGCACGCATCATCGCGTAACGACACATCCACTGCTCTGACGGCACGACGCCCTCGGCCCTCCAGCTGCCAGGACACGGGGCGTGCCACCGGCACGGCACCACCCGCTCCTCGCGTCTCCTCGCCCGGCTCTGCTGCGCTGGGGACGCGCGCACACGGGGCCGGCGGCAGCGGGGGGTGCAGCGGAGGAGCCCGGCTCCCTGCGAAGGCGCTGAGCTTGTGCAAGCGCGGCCCATCGCCCCCGCCGCGTCTGCAGCAGGCTGCTGCGGTGCTGCTGGCCCCGAGCGCTCGCTCTACCGCTCCAGCTTGTTTGCGGGGAAAAACCCATGTGCTACTAAGTTAAAGCATTTGAAATATCTAAGTGGCAGAAGGTGGGAAGGTTTTCACCCGTTCACTTTTCAGGACTCAGACAGCAGTGCTGGACTATCAGCCATTCCTGTCCCTTCTGCAAAGCTCCCACCTCCGTCGTGACGTGGGTGGGCAAAGGCGCCAGCGACCGAACACCCGCGCAGGGCCAGGAAGAGTACGCCAGCAGAAATTCAGAACTTAGCTCTACTTCCCTCTCCCCAGTATCCATCACACAGATTCCTCTTAGGAGGAAGCATTTCATGAACGACAGCGAAAAAATGATTTGCTAAGGAACGGCTGGAGGAAGGAGGCAGGCTGGCCCACGGCGGCTTTCAGCTGCCACAGAACAGAGCAGCCGCTAAAAATCCCTGCGCTCCTCAGGGCACAGCTGTTCGGAAAGATGAACATCTCCGGAGCACTGCAGGACCCCAGCGTGTTCCAGCGCTGTGCCGGGACACGGGGTAGGGTTAGCTGGGCTGGCTGAAGGGGTTTAACCTCGCTGGGAGTGAAAAACAGTCTGGAAAACCAAAGGTAAAGTGAATCCATCTACAAGCAGTGTTGAGTAAGGAGAAGTGGAGTTCGTGTCTCCCCCCTTTCGAACTGTAAGCGTCTCCTCCACGCACAGCGAGGCAGCGCAGGCAGCGTTACAAACTCTGAGTACACTAAAACTTTGACTAAATCTCAAATCTGTGTTCTATAATGTTTAGCACGAAAGCGTAGCTTGGAACAGTTGTCACCCCCGGCACAAAATCCGGAGGTGTGAGAGCTCGTACGCACCCCTGACACGACCAGCTCCCCGCCCAGGTTCTGAACTTCGGCCTTCACTTTGCTGCAGATGTTCAGCTGGTGGCAGTACAGGGCGATGCGCTGCAGGTAGGCCAGGAGGTCCTGCTTGCACGCAGAGTCCGGGCACTGGGGGGAAAAAAAAGGTGAAGTTTTACTTTGCAATCACAAAAACTGGAACAGAAATAACTTACGGAGAAAGCAGACGACTCCGTTCCGTCACGGTGAATGGGAAGATCACTCCCTTTCTGCGGAGCTTTGGTTTTCACAAGACAACTGAGCCATACGCGGCCATCACCACATATATACACAAAATACTACGAAAGGTGCCTGCTGCACACCACACAGACACAGCAGCAACGGTCTGACAGCCAAGATCTCCAGCTGCAACCAGCAGACGTTCCCAAATCGGGAACGCGTGCCAGGCTCCTGCCCTGTGCACACAGCGCTGGCGGGGCACCTCTGGCTGCCCGCACCCCAGCGTGGGCCACCAACCACCTCCCTCGGGCCAGCGTGACCTCCAGACGTGCTCCAAGCAGAGCCCAGGACAACAGGGTTCTAAACTGGTCTGGATTCACGACGGCAGAAGCTATCGTACCAGGGATGCGGGGGATACCATGGCCCCGCCGGTCGTGTTCCGGTGCCTGCAGGTGCGGACACCACGCTGCCAGCACGGACACTGCTGACCAAAGCTGGAAGTTCAGAGCTGGGTGTTACGTGCAGAACACCGACAGCTTCAACGTCCACCTGCCTTACGTTGCACTGCGTCAAACACACCATTGCTTACACCCTGCAGCAGGCGTGAGTAGCTGTACCGCACGGCGAGCTCCCAGGCCGTTTCCTCCTCCGAAACGGCCACTTTGCCCATCCTCACCTCACCTTCCCACCGAGCATTCCCAGGTCTCCTGGCCAATACCAGACTCACAACGATTCTTAAGTTTTCTGCTCCACGGCAACATCGTCCCCAGCGTTACTGCACGTCCAGCACTGTGCCGGCAGATCCGGAACTCAGCTGGCACCAACCAGGGGCAGGAGTAAGGCAGACCCCGCAGTGACCTCCATCCTCCCTAGACAACTGCACCCCATCCAGAAACTCTTACATCTCCAGCATCCAGGGAGCTGGCACACAATTCCCAGTAACGAAACGCAGGCTTTCCAGCACCCCATACACACACACTCTCACATACAAAACCCAACAGCTTTTCCCTGGACGGCCTGGGGCACCTGACACGGAGTGTCCATGAACAGAAACCCCCGTCTTCATCCCAAGGAAGGGAAGGAAACACCTGAGGTATCTGCAGCTCTTACGTAGGCACGCTGCTTCCATCAGTGAAGCGAAAACGGTGAATAACGAAGCAGCAACGCTTGCAGGTTGATTTTTTAAGCTAATCAATATTAGCCAGCAGTACAAGATGTTTTAGAGAAAGTCCACAAACAGCGTCAGCCAAAGAGCTAATGAAAAGCTGGAAGTACCATTTTGGAAAGGCTCTCCATCTCCCAAACCGCTCATCTAACAAAGCGACCCAGCAGCGCAGCGGCAGATTGAGTGGGATGTTGACAAATGCACAGCACGGCACGTCAGGAGGACCGCGGCACAGCTCCAGGCACCTCATGGGCTGCGAGCTGATGGAAACCGTTTGAGGAAAGACAGGCTGAAGGAAAGAGGCTGCTGCGTGTTCACCCATGGCTGAAGGAGGTGGGAGAACATCCGTGGGGGAGCAGTGGAAAAGGAAATATTATTTGGTTGTATATATTGATATGGGGTGAGAAAACCACACGCTACACCGTGTGTGCTGTTTCCACCAGCAGAACAGAGAACTCGGCTCGAAGACAGG
>JAAGAY010006338.1:0-10099 GCA_011801015.1 Ardeotis arabs | reverse complement strand
GGTCGTGTTTAAAAATACGCTAGCTAGTCGGATCAAATGCATTTTTAAACACACCTGCTTTTTTTTCCAAAAAGGAAGAGGTTTTGGTTAACATATGCTAGTAAAAACATTTTTTAACACAGCAGAGACACAGGAGATGTGAAAGCTATAGCAAGTGTCCTTTGGCCAACTACAGTCTGCAGGAAAAGTTGACTTAATAAACAGGTTCTCCCTGATAATGTTCATTTGTTTACATTGTCCAGTTCACAGGATTTCAACACAAACACACAGCAAAATGTTTACGTGCAGCATAATACCCATGTAATCCATCCACAATGTTTATAAATTTGGCCCTAAGGCACTACCGCAATAAACACCATCATCGTGTAATATGATAATAACACCACCCCAGAAGCATTACAACTCTTCCTGTCAATACAGGTATCTCCTTAATGACATGTTCCAACTGAGAGCAGAATTAAAGCCAAGGTGTAGTTTGGTGTCTTTAGTGATAGTTATACATCCAGGGCAAGGACTACTCCCTTCAACTGAAAGGAAGCCAGTTTCTGACTTTGTCCCACGTTTCTTTCCTTTCTGCAAACTGCTACTGCTAGCAAACACACACACTCTTCCCTTTGCGTGCTCTTCTGCTGCTGGCTGGTCCTCTGCAGCCTAAGGATTCACCTACAATAGCTTTTTACTTCCAGTTTGAAGCCAGGATCCTCAATGATACGGTAATTTCCAGCAAAGCCGATTGCACCATCACAGGCCAGTGAGTGTGATTTTGGCTGGCGGATGAAATAGCGAGTGCAGGAGAACACTAAAAGACTTTGCTTCCATGCAAATGTAACGTGGGACAGCAAATGGAAAATGGCACAACAAAATCTAGGTCAGTGAAAAGCTTACTTGTATGAACAGACAATAAGCAGAATTGCCTCTAAAAATATCAAATACTTACTCAGGTTTTTACTGAAAGCATTGAGGGTTCTTTAAACAATATTGCCGGGGCCTGATTTGTAAATCTGCACACCCAAAAATCACAGTGCCAAATTGAAGTAAAAACTCAAAAATGAAGCCGTACATGAGATGCTTGGCAGCGAACACACACAAATATATGTGGTGATCGCCCTTCCTCTGTGCCTGAGTCAGCGTAACTGCAGAGTTGCACGAAGGAGTTTAAACCAGGCTTTGGAGATGAACTGCAGAACGGAGACCCACCACTGCTGAAATCAGAGGGGCTACGGAGAGCTTGGACCAACACTGCTAAGAGCTGACACTTTTGTTAGAATAAGCGAGATTCTCTACGGTGTACATCATATTTGTGTGGAGGGTTTAAAGCACAGGAGAAATTTAAAGAAAACGAGATTACTACGGAGGAGGAAGGAGCCTGAGGGGCACTTCAGAGCAAGCCTGTTGCTATCGAGCTGCCTAGGCCAGGGGCCCCCCAGCTCCAAGCACTGCTGCCGAATGCAACAGCAACCTCGGAGCTCGAGATGCCTATCCCAGGGCTTGACCACAGGCTGATGGGCATGTTGTTGCAGAGCTGGGGGTGAGATGTGCTGCAACCCAGTTCTATGCCCCCGTGCACCTGCAAGACCTGGAAGGCGAAGGAAGGCTGAGGTTGGAGCTTAGAGCAGGTTGAACATGTTCTCTCAGCAGTAGCTACTACTGGGAAGAGAAAGCAGACAAAAAGAAAGGAAAAAGCCCAGGCTCCTGCCCCTTCTGCACTGTGTGTAAGAGGAGGTCAGAGGGCTGCCCTGACCGTCCCCACACCGGAGCAAACGCTCCTGGTGAGATGATCTGGTGAAAATCTGTAAGGTCCTCTGGCCGTGCTCTTCCCCAGGGGAGATGATATTATCAGATTTTTTAAAAAGAGCAAGCGAGAGAAAAGCCTGCTAGCTTATGAACTTCCTTGATCTGAAGCTCCACAAATTCTTTCCATGGTTTTGGTACAGCACCTTATGCACAGGGTGGAAGGGGAAGCTATTGAGTGTTGAATTACAGAGGGGAAAAACATCTCAAATTCCTTTCTATTTATACTCACAACTTTTCCAAATCATTATACACAAATCCCCTAGCCTCAGCTGAACTGCTCACGGGTTACAGGGCCAAGAAAGAGGTGGAGCCTTCATAACTTGCACTAAGCCTTTCAGAAACTTGGAGAAAGTTCCCAAAAAAACGAAAGCAATGAAAATTACCATGCCAGACAGAAGATTTAACCTCTACAGTGCCCCATAAGCACAGTATGAATACGCAATACAGTAGGAGGTTGCTTTCATAACAGGGAGCACAGGTTGCTTATTTGTGAGAAGTTTTCTGGGACTATCTTCATTGTTAAGCTGAGGCTGACACCGGGTACAGAGAGACAGAAATTTCACAAAAGCATTGAGCGTTTGGGGGTATTTGAGAAAAAAATCTATTCTGGTAGTCCAGACACTAGGCTGAGACTTGTTAAGTTGTGAACTTGTTAAATTCCTACTCCACCAACGGCTTCCTGCATGACAAGAAACCAAAGCCTATTTCTGCTGGTACAAATTCTCCTTGACTTTAAGAGACACTGTGGCCTTCACGTTTCAGCTCCTCACCCATAAAACAGTTTGATGCCTGCTTCCCCTTGTGTCACAGGAGCTCTGCTGAACACCCTCGCGATGCGTCAGTACACTGCTGGGCACAGAGGGGCCTTGAGCCTGGAAGACAGGTCCAGGTGAGGTGAGTCCTGAGAGGCATCCTTGCATGGTGCTTCTGCACCTCCTCATGTAAGCCTGCACTTGAGATGGCTTAAAAACTTAAGTAATTAATGTTTTAAATCCCTTTTACCTCTGTTACAACCACTAAGGTGCATGGTTTTCAGATTTCAGTTTCCTTGTCATTATTTAAGGTTTTTCCTTGTTTTGGTTATGTTTTGTTCATTGTTTTTAGCCAAAACAGTGGATTAAATGAGGAACACTGGTTTTTACTTCTGTTTCCAGTCTATTTTCACTTCATGGCTTTCAAGTTTTAGCAAAGTGCTCTTATTTTTGGATTTCCAACACTGAACAGGGCAATACAGACATTAAAGTAAAAAATATGCTAATTGGACTCTATAATAAATGTAAAAGTTATGAGAACTCTCTAATCACATGAGACTTGGAAGCTCCCATCTCTACCCTAATTAAAAATCTCAGTCTTATATGATTTAGCACAAGGCTCATCAATACAGCTCACAAGTACGAGGTGCAAGAACAAAGCACCTCATGGGCTCCTCCGGAGGGACTCACAACACCTTACATGAGCAGATTTAAGGTCATAAATCACAACCATGTATCTTGATTTTATAAACAGGAGCTGGGGAACCCCACCACTAGGAACAGGGATGTGGACTCCAGGATTGTATCTGGGCTCCAGGAAGGACTCATGAGAGCCTCAGGAGGACTGAATGGAAACATCCCATGGGGTGATCCAGAAGGGTGGTTTCTGGCCTCATATCTTCTGGGAAAATCTCTGGAGGGTGACGCACATACCCTGCAGCCCACCAAACTCTTCACAAACTACCCACTGCCCCAGAAAGTCTGCAGACAAGACAGATATTGATGGCGAAGGAGCTGGCTGTTGTCCCGCCTTCTCCATAGAGAATGGATGGATCTGGGCTCACAGCTTCGCTGCCACGAGCAAGTCACCGATGGAGCCAGTGGGGCTCAATGACATGTGCAGCCGCTGTACTCTGCTGTGTTTATCCACACCCAAGTGCTTTTTAAATATGGACTGCTGAGTTACCCAAAAAGTACCTTAGCCAGTATGCCCTCAGATTTCCAACCGACAGCCCTTAAAAATAGAGTGGTGGCTGTTTCGCCCCCATTAAACAAGTAACTGTAATGTTACTAGAGGTCTGGAGCCTTCTGCAGTGAGGTTCGACCTGCAGCAGTATTTCCCTGCTAGAAAAAAGCAGGCTGGAGTTGGTGACATAACACCAAATATACAGATGGGATCACACTATAATTAGCAAGGGAATGTCATTCCTGCCATCTTTGCTTCATTTGTAACTGTGCCTGTAAGCTCTGGGGAATGGTGTGCATTTCGCACAGTCTGCACAAGAATGAGGATTGCCAACTGTCCCAGTTCTGGTGGGATACCCTTGGGCCTCTGCCCCAAGGCTTGCGGAGATGCCAGCAGCGCCACGGGAGAGTGATGCCCCTCGCCATGCCACCACCGAGACCCTGGTCCAGGGCAGAGCGGGGCAATTTCTCTGCAGGGCAGCAATAATGCAGCTCCCTCCAAAATACCACGCGCTCCCATCCAGAGGAGCGTTGTCCAGTGCTTCTTGACAAGCTCCTTCACACGCACCCAAAAACATCCCTCTGCCTATCATCAAGCCAAACGTGCAGCCTGGACCTAAGAACAGAGGCTGATAACTCTGTTCCCCTCCATTCTCAGCTTGCTCCCAGGAGGGAGAGGATTCATTCAGCGCAAATATGGGGATTTTCACCAGAGCTGTGCTTTTCAGCATGTAACCACTATTTTTAAATCTCTCTATTGGTTCCAGTAAAACACCAAATCAATGCTTAAGGTTTTACTGCTTACTTTAAACGTGCTCAATAATATAAGTCCAGTTGTCTTTTAAACACTTTGTCATCCTCTGCAGGCACTTAGATGAAAAACTTACTATTGGCTCTGCTCTGTCTACGGAGCCGAGTGAATCTGCTCAGGTTTTCACCAGGCTGCACAAACTGGTGAAACCAGCCAAGGGAACAAACCAACCCATAGTGTAATATGTTCCTTGTCCTAACGTGCAAAGTTCAAATCAGCATACTCAAGAAGGCTAATTCATTGTATTGAGTCCAAAGGGACCTTGCCTCTCAAGATCTCAAAGCATGTTAGAAATACTAAACCACACAGATTTTTAACCCTGGGGATTTTAAACAGAACAGACTCCTTGATCATCTCATCAGTTCCTCCTTCATGACAAATAAATAATTTCCCTGTGTATTTCTTGCATGAACCCTAAATTTTGAGATAAAGTAGAACATATATTTCTGGTAAGGACTTCAGCCTTGACGAAAAACTTCAAATGATGGCGAATACACCACATCGCTGGATAGATTCCCTGATTTTTCATTCTCTTCGCCGTAAAAAATTTCATCTCCACAAGCCCCCCTGCAGTGCCATCATATGGGTAAACTGAGGCCTGGAGGAGTCAGGACTTCCCTAAGGTTACAGAGTGACAAAGTGCATTTTCCCACTGTTATTTTCAGCTCATTTAAGCTCCGGCTGCTGCTGAAAGGCCCTTCTGTTGTGCGCTGCCTGTCCCTGCCTGCACCTTCCACCTCCCCCAGCCCGCGTCCCTGCTCCCCACTCGCAGCCCTTGCAGGCAGTCCCACGGGATGGGGAGGCACCCACGCTGCTCCCAGCACCCACCCACACCCACGGGGGCCAAAAGCACCTGCAGAGACACACTACGTGGCACCAGTAAGCTCAGAGCCCCCCAGTCCTGCCTGGGCTATGACAGAGGAATAAAGCAGAGCCTGTTGCGAGCTACAGCCAGCATCCAGGAGCCTGGAGACCTGTGATCCGCTCGCAGCTCCGCCACTGAATTTTTGCAGATCTGTAGGGAAATCACTTATTTCCCCGGGATTTCCCCATAAATTTGACAGAGTGCCTTGAGATTCCCCAAGGAAAGGCACTGTTCAAGTACAAAGCTTAATTATGATTGTTATAATATAGTCATGCCACTAATTCCCACTAAGAACTGCAAATCGCTCCCATTCCACTCCTCCATCCCCCATGCTTGTCAGTGCTGGTGGACAATTAATTCCCCAAAAAGAATATATTAAACACATGTGAAACCTTTTCTATTCACAGGACATCCATGAGCAGATTGCAGCTCCCCTCAAACATATTTGTGATTTGAATGCATCAAGTGATGTATTTCCATACATTTTTTTTAACAGCTTGACAGAATTTATTCAAAATTCAAGTTGTGACTGGCCAAATAAATCTTGAGACATCCTCCCTGTGCCCATGATCAACTGAATTCTTCTACCACATACAAACTTAAAATTAATTTCCTATAAAGCTTGCATAGTTGTCTTTAGAAATCATATTGAATGAGCTCCTTGCCTTAAGTTAAATTTAGCCATTTTGAAATCCACAGGAAGCAATTTCAGGAGGAGTGTAGAAGGCTGAGGTGAGTTCATTGAAAACCTCAAATGAATTAAAAGACACTGAAAATACCTTGCATTTTTGTCCTGTAAGAAACACCAGGGCCGCCACAAGAAATGCATCAGCCTCCCTCAGCCAAGCTGAGCAGCAACAACTGCTTTCCATAAGCGTAGGGGTTAACGAAACCCCTGCCATAAGAGTTAAAGGATAGATTCAGCTCTGTGGCCACTGCTTAGGGAACATTTGAACAGCGGTTCAATACCCCACCTACAAAAATCATCCCCTCTGCTCTCAGCTCTGCAACCAGAACAAGCAGCTCTGAGATCCAGTCGTGTAATGCTAGGCCTGAAAAAAACTATGAGTTGTGATGAAATTAAAGAAATCCAAATTTTCAGCCATTCTCTGCTGATAAAGGCTCTATTATTACCATTTACAAAGGGGAAACACAGCCAATTATAAGCTACTTCTGGCACATGCCAGGCCTCAAGTAGAAGATAAGCCAGCACAGCAGAGCTTGCAGCTGGAAGCCCAGAAACCTGAAAATGAGCTGACTCATGGAAATAACCTCATATAAAATATCGGATGGTTATTTTTCTCTGCCTCCTTTCTCTGTGTCTTAGGAATGATATATGAATTGCCTTATTTACTTTGTCCCATAAAACTTACATTTTTTTATTAATGCGCTGCCTGTTCCAAGAGCAGTAGGTGTGGGAGTGGATGGAGGGAGGGGAGCAGGGAGGAGAGCTGCTCTTTTGGGGGTACCACAGGGGAAAGACCCCCTGAAACACAGCAGGTCCAAAAGCATGGCAACAAGCTTTCAGTGGAGCTTTATCCTGCTCCCAGAAAGCAAGCCAGCTCCTCATTTTGCCCCGATTTCCCCAAAACGAGGAGGCTGCCTGCACTGATGTTACACTGGGGAGAACAAGCACAAAATGAAGTTCACAGAATTTATGCTACCAGAAAAAAAATGCGAGCAGCAGAACTGATTTCTTCTGGTTATGCCCTGTGCTGCCCATCCCAAAGCCCAGCTTCAGCAGCAAACCTGGTTCCCAACTCCTCCGATCCTGCTCTTCCTCCACGGGCAGGGGGATGCGACTGGCTGTGGGCTGCCATCAGTGTGGATAAAGACTGGATTTACCTGGTCCCCCTGGCACAGACACCAACATGGAGCTTTTTGCCACACTCTGATTTTCAGGAGGACTGTGTAGCTTTTGAGGCAGCCTTCCTCTTCCAAACCCACTTGCAAGGCACTCACACATTGTTAGGAGAGGACTGGGTGCAGGTGGGCGGTGGTGGGATGCTCTATGCCTCGTTTCCTTAGGAAACGAGGTTAAAACCCCCTGCCCTCTTCACTGTTACACTGCAGTATTGAATTAAGGGTAGTGAATGCTCATTATGAATATAATTAAAAGCAACAGCCTCATCTAACAGTCTATTTTTATCTGCTCCTCACCTACAGAAGCAGCAGAAGGAATTCAAATCTGAAGAGAAGAGCCACAGTCAGGTCAATCGGTGGAGTTTTGCTCTCTACCGGCTCAAAGCATGTTGAGAAAGATTTCAGTAAGACAGCCTCCCTTAAAAACTACTGTCCAAAAACCAGACATGCTTTGGATGTTTTTTTTTCCTGGGAAAAGGGCACGGATTGGGAGTATATTTCCATTTCACAAGGGAAGAAGGCATGAGCTTTGCAGCATTTCCTGCACCAGCTGCCAGCCTCAGCAGCAGCAGGGCAGGCAATTAAAAAGGACATCGTGTAACAGATAAATGCAGGATAGCAAGTAGTCATTACTTGATATATAGCATACCATCTATTATTAGAGGCTAATAATTCTCTAACCTATTCATGTTAGTCTTTTGTCCATGTAGCTAGCCATTTGGCATGCTCTAAATTTCTCAACGTAAAATTTACTTGATGTTACAACATATCTAATCCCGAATTTCTGTGCCTTTCACTGCAGTATATCATGTAGCTAGGTAAGAGCTCAACACTAAATCCTTTTCAAGAGGAAGAACAAGCCAACAAAACTCCATTTTCCTGCCAGAAAAAAAAATGGTATATTGCATATTTTTGTTAGTTGTAACTTGAACATTTATTTCCATCTTTAGAACACTGCAAATGTAAAAATGTTTAGCTGTAGCACTCTATAATGCACTTTTTGCCTGATATTTTTACTTGTATTGAAATAACCTGCATTTTGAAAACATTTATACATACATTTAAATATATTTTTAAAAATGCATTTTAAGGGGAACCAAAGGAAGTGCTATTGTGTTTAATCACAAGGAGCAAAATCCTCAAGTCATGTAAATCATCATTTCACAATCTGCTCTGCAGTATCCTAATTTGGAAAGCAAACAGAGCTGAATTTATAAGGGATTCTTTACACGTTTAAAACATTCATGTAACTTAGAGTGTCAATCTCCATCAACTGTCCTAGATCACTCCAAGAAATAAAAGTAGAATTTATTACAAACTTTACTTCTTTTCTTCTAACTACTGATACTTACTTTTTTCATTTTATTTTACTTCACATTTCTTGACTTTCTTTTATTTCACTTGATTTTATTTTACCTTATTTTATTTTCTTTCCAAAATCCAGTCTAAAAAACTTAACTTGTGCTACAAAAGAAGTCAAGTCATTTCGAGTACCCAATTACAGTGTCTCCAGAAGGTTTAGAAGTCAGAGCAGCACCGATAAAAAAAAAAAGCCACATGGGATGAAGCAATAATACAGTGTTTGCCTGCAGGATCTCTGCTGACGAGCAACGACACGAGGACTGCACTGATAAGGGTTTACAGCTAGAAACTGTAGTAGCTGTACCAAAAATGAAACCAGATCTCCGGTTCTGTCTTCTGCAAATTGTTTTCCAGCACGGCACTCTTCTGGGAGACAGAAAACATTTGCCGCGGGTTATCAAAACCTCACACTTTCTGTTAACCTGGCCATGCTGCCAGCCCGGGAGTCGCTGTGAGAGGAGGGAGGGAGGACAAAGTCTGCAAACCGCCCAGAGAGGTGAGAGCAGAGCCTGGGAGAGGAGCAAAGGGAGCCTCCCTGCAGCCTCACGTGCAAATCGCTCCAAATAGCTGGGGATCACGGCAGGACGCAGCTCCAGATTAAAAGGAGAGTTGAATAGTACAGTTAGGAACTGAAACAGCCAGGGGAAATCCTCTCCTAGGGATTATGAAGCGTTCGGCATTCAAACCGTGTGATATGTTTTTTATGCTGTTTGTCTTGTTTACATATCCTTCATATAAAAGCAGGATTTTGTCCACCAAAGGCTACTAAAACCTACGTGCATTTTTGCAGCACTGCGCTGTTCATTTTCGTCCGTCAGCAACATCGCGTGTGTGCTCGTCTGAATCCCATTCCCCACAGTTTTGCCCAGAACTGGCACCACTCGCCCTCTTCTATAGACGGACGCTGGATGCTGCGCTGTAGCTGGTATACTCCACCCCAGAGATCGCGGCAGTTCGGCTCCGGAAGATCTGCTTTCAGGGTTCCTATAAGAGTACAAGCACTTGGGGCCCTTTCATTGGTTTAGAGAGGGAATAAACGTCGCTTGTTAGGACTCAGAGCAGCAATAGAAAGGTTCCCATAATGAGAGGCTGGGCTCTGGCTCTTGGAAAGATGCAGGGAAGGTTGAGCGCATGCAAGCAAACAGTCTGGCCAGAGCACGCCGTGCTAATGCACTTACAAAAGGCTGGTATCTAAAAAGGAAAAGCTTGCGCTGATATTACAGTGCTAGTGAAGGAGGAAAAAGCCCTGTCAAGTTACTTAAAAACACTTCACCCACTTCTACATAAACCTACAACCCCCTGCTTTTTCCATAAGTTCAGCAGCCACCACCCCACCTCACTCAGTCTCCAAGGACCTTTAGTTAATTTTCTCCCTGCTGTATTTAGGAGATGGGAAATGTTTTCCCGCAGCTCAGATCTCTCTTAAACCAACTGAATTAAAAAAAAAAAAAAAAAAAAAAAAAAAAA
>JAAGAY010006337.1:0-41280 GCA_011801015.1 Ardeotis arabs | reverse complement strand
AGAGAGATCACATTTTACGAAGGCAAGAAGCTGTGGTCATTACCCTTTTACTCAGTTCATCCCATCCTATCCCCGTTCCCTGGGAGAAGTGCAAAGATTAGCATTCAAGAAAGGGATCCTCTCTTCAAACGAGCTTGGATAACCCTAGCAAAGCTGATCATATTGATTAGCATTACATCAGATTTCTGAAGAGCTGCACCATTTTAAGGGTGTTTGAACATTTTACATCTATTTTAATGGGAGAAGCTATTCAGCTGCTAGATCAATTGCTGTAAAGTCTCTCTTCATTACAGGTTTTCTAAGGTTGTGCAAGAGTAGAAATGAGGTACCTCTCAGTATCGTACCAATGGAAAGTGGAGGTTAACTTGTAAATTTGTATGGGAGTAGCTTTTTGATGCTCCCTACTTTTGCTGTGTTCTGTACCTGCTTGAGATGAAAGCAATAAGACTGCAGTTCGCTGCGGACTATGCTAAGTGTTTAGTAAGGCAGTGCTATAAATGCTTTGTATTCTCAAACTGCGTGAAAATATTTGCCTGTTGTCAAAACAAGTCTAGAGCAAACATTTGTTATTTATGTTTAAAAATATGTACTTGACATGTTAAATATATGTCATTAAATATTCCTTGTTAGGACACCTATTCTGCCTTCCGTAAAACAGATAGTAACCGTGATGGTATCATCAACATGCCTGACTTTCGGAAATTGTTGGAGAGCTTTCTGCTTCATCTTAGAGATGAGGAGTTCCTGCACCTACTTGATTTGTTGGGAATGAATATGACCTCCACGTTAAATTACAAAGAATTCCATCAACTGTTCCACACCCAAGAAACTAATGAGATACCTCCTCGGCTCATGCCATCTCACAAGTAAGAAAGAAAAAGTTGTAGAGTACCTACAGTAATCTGATCTGTTTGCAGAAATGAATATGCTGTGTGAATATTTGTATTTGGGTATAATTGAAAAAAGATAGTACTAAAACATGTCTTTATCAATCTGAAGTTGAGTAGCCTTACCAAGTTCTCAGTGATTTATGACTCCATTAAATCAGATATTGAATCTACTGCTAGGCTAAAATGCCAGAACTGCCCCTGGGGACTGCTTAAATCTGTAAGGTCAAACATATATCCTGGTGCCTGAGTTGCAGCCTTAGAGCTGAGCTAGCCTCCAAACTGGACAACTTTGCTGCATCTTCCAAGCATGCAGAAATGGGGACATGGCTTGGGAAAAAGATATCATTTTGGATTGAGGAATAGCCAGGGTATTACCTATCTGGCACCATGTCTGTCAGTGCTGAGACTAATATTGTTGCCAGTGTACATTACAGTAGCGCGAAGCCTCACGCTCCAGACCTTTATGCTGCCAGGGCATTGAGAGTGGACAAGATGAGGTGGGGTGCACAGAAGCACTGAGGCACTGTGGAGGAGGTGGAGGATAGGAAGAATAGCAGCCTCCTTTCCTGTGAGAAGTGGTGCTGCTTAAAACATCTGGAATATTAAAGTTTGAGCTTAGATTTAATGATAAATAGCATTTGGGCACTAAAAAATTCATTCTAAAAACTCAGTGTGAAACTCTGTTTAGCTAGGCAAACAGAGATAAATTCATAAAAGTAATGACAAGATACAGCAGGACTGAAAAAGCTCCTGATCAGCAACTCATCTCCGCTGTGGTAGTGAAGATGTGATATATACACATAGGCTTATTTCCCAGTTTTTATTTGTCTCTTACAGCATTACTGTTGGCTCTGATGTTAGTAATATTTATCTGCTTGGTTTGTTTTCATTTTTTCCTGAGTTGGACAACTGAGTGAATCAAGGACATCAGACTAAAACAAGAAAGGAAACTGATGATGATTGAGTCTTGCTAACAGTTGGAGCCTGAGACCAATTACTGTTGCAGTTTCATTTCCATTTCAGTTTGGACTTCGCTAGATATTGAAACATTTTGAATTTAGCTCTAGAATTTCCTCATTTCGAACACAATTACTGTTTCAGAAGTCCAGCAAAGAAAATACAGTGATTTAAAGCCTTAAGAATACTTGCATTTTCCCAGATAAGTTTTTAGACTTTTTTTTTTGGTTGATCATTTAGGTTTATGGAATCTTGTCTCAATCAGTCGGAGTGGAGGAAACTCAGAAGGTTCCCAGGCACCTAAAATAGATTAATGTGGCATTCATGTTTCTAAATCCAAATGGAACTCTCAGCCAAGGCTGTCAAGGCCCAGAGCCCCGGGAGCTCTGAAGTGGCTGAGTTTGCAGTGTTGCAGTTCTCCAGGACCTAATTTCTGGGTAGGTCAGATGTAGTTACCACATCTTGCCTGGTCTGCAGACCCAAATTCCTCTGCCTCTGTGAGAATCTTGGTCCAGGGAACGTATTCTGGAGAACGGCTAAACCAGGCTCTGAAGCCACATGTCTGCAGCATTTCCTTACAAAGCGATAGCTGGAGAAGAAATGGGTGCTGGGTTGTAGCATGAGGTGGGCAGCTGTGTGTTAAGATAAATGACCAACCTTTCCTCAGTTTTCTAACTGGAAGTACTTAGAAAGCTAAAGAGAACTGGGCACCAAAAGAAGGGCTTCTCTTCTCATTTGAAGCAAGGTGCACTGTTTCAAAGAACAGTGAGATGTAAGGTCCCCTTGACTGTAAGGTAGGCGTGTCCTTGTGTAGCACACAGATTTAGCTTTCTGTGTAGTGTGACAGCTATGCTGGATCCTAATCGGAAGCACCCATATTCCTCTGCATGCTTGGATTCAATCAGGAGCACCAGGCCCCCCAAAAACTGCACTTGTAATGGCAGCTGAATTTTCACATGTGGGTCTTAATCTCCAGGCTTACTAGCCATGCCTTGGTGACTCACAAAGATAGTTTTGATCTATGTTATTGATGTAAATCAAGGATTTATTTTTTTTTATTGATGTAAATCAAGGATAATCTTCCTGGAGTCACTCCAGGATATAATTGTTTCTGAGATAATTAACATTTCCTTCTATGCGTATAAATGATCCATGCTGGCTCTTGAGTTTGAGGGAGAATTGAACAACATTGATTTGAAAATAAATAGGGAATTACAAAATTTAAAACATCTTCACTAACCTGCAGCTAGGGAAATAAGGCAGTATTTAAAGAATTAAGTTTACACAGATGTGAAGTAACAGTCTTTAATGGGTATCTTAGAAACTAGGAAACAAAACCACCAGTACTGTGAAGAACAACAAAAGGGAAGGAAACTTGTGGAGATTAAAGATCCCACTAATGTAAAACATAGTTAGTTGTTATTTTATTTTTTTTCTTTTCTGAGAAAAAAAGAGATAACGGATGCAGAGCTAGCTTGTGATGACGCTCATTACTACCTTGTTATCAAAGCAAGAACCAGATGGCATGACCTAGCAAGGGTAAGAAGAATGTTTTCTTTAAATAAGCAGCACTAATAGATTTCAGAACATTATGCAATGTTGATCTTCAGAGTCTATAAATATTCAGAGACCCTTGCAAAATAGCTCATTAATGATAAAAACTTACTATGTGATTAAAAAATCAACATTTTGAATAATATTCATTTTTGTAACATTAATTATGTAGTAGATTCTATTTCAGTTATTTCTAAACCTTTCTCGATATTTTGTTATTGTTGGTTTTATTTAATGTTTCTATTGTAAGAGTAGTAATGGGCTTCATCTGAGGCCTGCTTGGCTATGTACTGTACACAAACACACACCTGCTCCGCTACTGACACCCATGTTGCCCAGCACAGTGAAGCATTGCCTGCGATTCTTACACCATCCAAAGAGAATCTCACAAATTCATCCTATAAATGTTTTCACCTTTTACTCTTTTTTAACTTCTTGAATAGTTGCAACGTTTGGACAACAGTGCAGCACAAGGAAAAATGAATATAACTTTTTTTCATTAAATGTTCGTGCAAATCAGACAATAGTACTGGTAGTCTCCGTTTGCAAGATAGAATCATAGAATCACAGAATATTTTTGGTTGGAAGGAAGCTTTAAAGGTCATCTAGTCCAACCCCCATGCAAGGAGCAGGGACATCCCCCACTAGATCAGGTTGCTCCTCAGAGCCCCGTCCAACCTGGACTTGAATGTTTCCAGGGATGGGGCATCTACCACCTCTCTGGGCAACCTGTTCCAGTGTTCTACAATCCTCATTGTAAAATTTTTTTCCTAATATCTAATCTAAATCTACCTCCCTCTATTATGAAACCATTACCCCTCATCCTATCACAACAGGCGCTGCTGAAGAGTTTCTCCCCATCTTTCCTATAGGCCCACTTTAGGTACTGGAAGCCAGCTATAAGTTCTTCTCGAAGCCTTCTCTTCTCCAGGCTGAACAGCCCCAACTCTCAACCTGTCCTCGCAGGAGAGGTGCTTCAGCTCTCTGATCTAACAGGTCCACATCCTTCTTATGTTGGGGGCTCCAGATCTGGATGTAGTACTCCAGGTGGGGTCTCATGAGAGAAATACAGGGGGAGAATCACCTCCCTCAACTTGCTGGCCACACTTATTTTAATGCAGCCCAGGATGCAGTTTGGTTTTTGGGCTGCAAGTGCACATTGATGGCTCATGTTGAGCTTCTCGTCCACCAGCACTCCCAAGTCCTTCTCCTCAGGGCTGCTCTCAATCCATTCTCTGCACAGCCTGTATTTGTGCTTGGAATTGCCCCGACCCATGTGTAGGACCTTGCACTTGGCCTGGCCGAACTTCATGAGGTTCACATGGGCCCACCTCTCCAGCCTGTCAAGGTCCCTCTGGATGGCATCCCTTCCCTCCAACGTGTTGACTGCACCATATAGGTTGGTGTTGTCGGCGAACTTGCTGAGGGTGCACTCTATCCCACTGTCCATGTCACTGACAAAGACGATGAATGGTAAAAAAAAACCAACAAACCCAACCAACCAAAAATCCAAAACTAAATCTAATTCATACTAGTACAGAACAAGTCAGGGAGAAAATCTGCAGGTCTGTCATTTTCCGGTTCCTTCATCTTCCACTGGGCATGCTTTAGCAGTGGGCGTATCCACAGTTGCATGCATGCTTCTCATGCTCATATCCCCTGTGTTTGCCATCAGTAAGAAACTTTCCACACAGAGTACATCACCTAAACTCCTGTGATGTCAATCCCAGTTCAAGTTTTTGAGAGTTGCACATCCATAGCGGCAAGTAGGAAACAGTGCAAATCAAATTAAAAAACATCAAAAGATGAAATTCAGACGTGCATGGTTTTTCATTTCTTTCTCATTTCCCATTATTCATTGGGCTTATAGAGAGATCAAACATTTTGTCAAACTTGCTGGTTCTTGTTAGTGATGATTTCTTTTACATTCCAGAATTTTCAGAAATTTGACAGTGAAGGAAATGGCATTATACAGTCAGAGGACTTGAAGAAAGTCTTGTTCAGTTTTGGCATTCCAATCACCCCGGAAGAATTCAAGCAGCTTTGGGCAAGGTATGACAACTCTAAATTATGAGCTCTTGCAATAATGTACCTTTATAGGATTACAGAGCCTTTGGTAGTGCAGTAAATGACAATAGATAACCCTGCACAAGAAATCTTTTATTTTGTTCTGATTGTGACCTCAGATCGTGACACTGTGTCTTATCATACTAAGCTCAAGAATACAATTAGATCCACTAGTTTCCAATGAGACACTCTTTTGGCTTCAGTATCACTGATCCCTTTAATTTAACATGCATTTTCTTCTTGGACAGCACCTTAGGTCACTGGTTAACTTAACTTCTTTCTCATCATTTTTTTTAAATACACACAAACATCTACTTTAGTTTGTGATGGGTGAAAATCAGTTCCAAGTTCCAAGTGTCTCAGGTCAGCTGGGAACTGCAGAGAAAGCTTCCGTCGAGGAGCTCTGTGGAGGGTCTGCATTGCATACCTGTCTGAAGGCAGTGCTAGCACTGCAGTGCTAGCACTTTCTAGAACACTCAATTTACTTACAGTATTTTCAACGTAAATAAAAGTGATTCAGTCAAAAGAAAAATGCTACATACCAAATACATAACAAAAGCAAGTAAGGTAATTTCATGCTGTGTAAAGATGGCAAGTAATATCGTGGAATGTTTTTATAGATGAGTAATTTGTTGTGAAGTGGGGGAAAGTACTTGTCTGCCTCCAACAAAGAGGAGCTGTGCTATAAACTGTGTTTGAAATGGCACAGATGTCAGCTGTATGTGACATTATATAAAAAGCTACCTTCATTACAGGTCTATTTAAAAAAATAATCACTCTCTAACATAGAAACTGAGTGTATCCCATTTTGATTTCAAACTGCATTAACTATATAGTTTTTTCTTAGCACTGATTCATCTCTGAATTATTTTCTACTCCATTAGATTTTACTTTCCATTCTTATTCCTTATGGATGCCATGGCACATTGAAGAGTATCCTTTTCGTGCAGTTATCTGCTGCACAACTTCACTCCCATCAGCCACTCCTTTTATAGAATAGCTAAAATCTCTTACGTGCCTGATATGCCTGTAACTTGAATAAAGGAATTAGAGTGAAGCTGAGGCTAAATTAGGCATTACGATGCATCAGAGCACTAGCAGGGCGAGAACTGCAGGGGGAAAAGCCTATAGACTGGTTTATATATAAGAAAATATGAAAAGTGTTTATGAAGCTAAACCCATGTTTCTGAAGGATGATTACAATTCTGAGCATCTCTGACTTGTCTGACGAGTTTGAAACACTTGAGACTGAATTTTTGGGAGCCCAGTTCTCTGCATCTCAAGGAAGACACTGAAAGGCAGCAGTACTGAGAGCTGGAGAATACTACTGACAATTTGGTCCTCAGGGTAGTATTTTCAGAATAGACTCAGTGATTACAATGCATAAGCCCTATCTTTCGAGTCTCATATGAAGTCACTCATTCACAGTGTGTTATGGCACCTCTATAAGGAAGAGAAGTCAGTGAGATTTAAGCTGTTAAGTCACTTAAGGACATCTGTAATGCCTTTCTATGAAGAACACATGAATATTTAAAAAGAGCATTTCTTTTTCAAGGTATGATACAGATGCAAAAGGATATCTTACTCACCAAGAATTTTTACAGAAACTGGGGATAGACTTTGTACTGACTGACACCAGGCTCAGCAGACACATCACGGAAGACAGCTATGTACATTTACAAGCACCTTATAATAATAAACAAAAGAAGCATTCTAATCTGGAAGAGCAGCAGAAACAGCAAACTAATGCTCTGCATGTAAGAAAAGTAAAAAAGCAGATCACGTAAGTTATTTATGAGCTTAGCATATAACTTTCTATGTTTGTGTTTAGTTTGTTAAGATGACATTGTCTACAATACAAATGTAATTAAAAAAAAAAAAAAAAGACTCTGAAAAGGAATCTCGGAAGCTCTCGGACCAAGCTTATCCATAGTGTTATTCTCTTGATTTACTGGAGGTAAGACTAGCTCAGTGTGCACTGTGAGATTTTTTAAATAGATATTCCTCATGACTTATATTACTTATTTTACAGACTTTAGGGCAGTAGCTGTACTGACAAATCAGAATGTCCAGAGACAGTCCCAGACTCAGTCATCTATGCTGCTAGACTGCCAAAACAGTCCTTGTCATGCTTTGGCCTCTGTCACCTAATGGTTTCCCTGATCACTCCCAGCACCGTTTGGGAAAAAGAATGCTTCAAGGACTGTTCCTAATAGGCAGTTTACAGGCAGCTGCTCCCTTTCGGCAGCTAAAAAGGTGCACTAGCAGAGATGTGCCAGCTGGCCTCTGTGCCCAGAGCACTCCCTGTCCTGTTTATTGGTACTGTCTCAGCTTGTGGTTCCAGTCCTAATGCTGCTGTCAGCTGAGATTGAGGGAGAAGAACAAGTGCAGTTTGTGTCACCCTGCAGGTCTCCTCTTCTCAGACTGCTTTGGGCAATGTAGACTTAGATCTACCTGATTATGCTCAACAGGGGCTTTTCTTGCAGCTGGAATGGCTGAGTGTGTAGGACACCGTGGTCCCATATCCTACCCTGTCCCTTGGATGAGTGCCAAGTAGCAATCACAGTTGGCTTCATATCCTTCTAACAGCTAGTTAAATTGTTAATAAATGGCTTTGTAGATGCAGCAAAACACAGCCCTGACAAGGATAGACCCTGGCTTCATATGACAGAAATAATCATCTTGTCTCCAAGCAAGAGGAGTCTATGCCTCAAACAATTTCAACACTCACAGAGTTAATAGGTCATTGCTCCTGAGAAGAGCATTTGACAAACAAATAACAAAATGATCCTACTCAGAGCGGAGTCTAATGATCCATGCTTGCCCTAGTGAGTCAGCAGTGATTAGCCTGCTGCTGCTATAGGATTCCTGCACCTGCCAGCAGACTGAGGCAGCAGGAAAATCCTCTGCCCCAGTACAGTGCTGTTAAAACTTTATATTTCCAGGTTGTGGATAGACATCACCTGGATGCTTATCATGTTTTCTGCTTGTGCTTTCACTCTTCTCCTGAACTGGTTTTTTTTTAATTTTTTTTTTTTTATTTAGGAGTATAAACCCTCAGGAGCAAATAACATGTGAAAACAGACCCCCAAGAGTACAGATTTGCTTTCTTTTGTTCTTGGAAAGTGTCTGAAAGTTGTAGGAACTAATAAATTATTATTGATAAGAATGATAATTCCCCATGACTTTGTTGGTAAAGGTGATACACTCATAAACAAAGAAGAGCAGCCTTGTCTGGCAGATAAAGAGGCAACCTGGGAAATCATTAGACAAAAAACCCCGCAAAACACAGAGAGAAGGCTGTAAGCTAAGGCTTTTGCCTTCTTACCCTGCCTTTTTAATTCTGTTTTTCAGTATCCCAAATAGGCTGAAGGAATCAAGGGCAAAACTGTCCTTTCTTTTCAGCATCACAACTCTCCCACCTGCATTGCAGCTCTCTGACATAAACTGTACTTATGACACCCACAGGTATCAACTAGAGTTCCACCTGTAAAAAATTGCATAATATACAACAGAGATGATCAGGCAGCTGCTGTGTTGTAGGCATTGCTTATTACTCTATTTGTAACTGTCTGATGTGAAACTTAGGCCCTAACTCTCATACTGGGTTCTTCTGCTCCATATGTTGTAACAAACAGTTGTCTCTCATCTTACACTTGGATTAAGAGCTCTTTTGGTCATTTTTTTCTGGTTAGTGCAATGCCAAGTGCAAGGCGGCCCTGCCTCCAATGTTAGAAATAAGAAGCAGGTCTGCAAGTAGGGAAGATGCTGTGCTGCAAGCAGAAATTACGCAGTGTGGTTCAAAGATGCAAATACTCATCCTGAAGCAGCTGGAGAGTAATTAAATCAATGGAGAAGCCATGCTGGGTAAAAATAAAATAGTCATGATGTGACATGCTGGCAGGTCCACAAAATTTAGAATTATTTACTTCTGAGAACCTAGCATAACAACTATGTATAGAACTATGTATATGGTAACTAGACACACAAATACATACATACCAGTGCATAGCGGTTGCTTAACCATAATTTGGAGGAAAACAGAAATTGGTAGACCAGGTCAAGTATCACTGGATTTGGTTACCCGCTGGCGACCAGAGCCAGATGTTTCTGGTTGAGGTGGAGCAGCCTTCTAATAGATGGACGTGGAATATTCTGCCCCCTGCACCAGTGCTGTTTCATCCTGGGGAATGATGGAGTTTGGTTTAAGCCTGCAGATGGGACTTCTATATCCCTTTCAAAAATTATGTTCTAATTGTATGTTAGATTCTGGCTTTTATTAATTTATACATGTAAGACATCTCATTCCATTCTTAATTTTTTGAAATTTCTGGCATCTGCAGCTTCCTTTGGGAATGAGTTCACAGTTTAATCACTCCTGGTCTGCAAAAGTATGTCTTGTTATCGATTATTGCCACTTTTTAGTTCCTCTGAATGTTCTCTTCTCGTCTCCCACACGTCCTGGCCAGTGGGAGCAGTTCCGTGGTAGCAGTTCCTGTCTGGTTTTCTCTCTTGGAAAGCTGGAAGTGCAAGAGGAGTTGAATCCAGGCCTCTGAATTCCTCAGATTTCATGTAAGGCCCTGGAAAGCCATAAATGGCTCTTAAGCTGGCATAATTGTCTGACAGATTAAATCCATCCACATCGTGGCTGTGAAGGCAGTGATCCAGCCAAGTGTCAGCCTTCTGCTTCAGGACCACATTATACGGCTGAAATACGGGAAGCACAGGTGGGCACCATGCCCTTCTGCTGTAAAGGTCAGTGTAAGGAAATCTCTCGGTCAGGAAAGCAGACACAGTGGCCGCAAAACGTAACTGGGAATCCACATGGGTCTCAGCCCCCACTTAATTCTCAATGAGTTGTAAAACCGATTCCCTTCAACTGTCAAATTCGTGGTAGTGAGACTGAGAAGAGGTATTTGCCTGAGGTGTGAATTTGCTGGTTATAGGATCCACTTCACCAGCACTGGGAGCAGCACCCACTCTCCCTTCTGTGATCTTGCTTATGCTCTCTCATTTCTATTTGCACAGCGGCTGCATCCAGCCTGTGTCCTTTCTTCTGGCTTTCTGCAAGGGCTGTGAACCTCATCCTAAAAGATTTGGAGCAGTGATTACACACTGCGAGGCAAACAAAAGCTCTGGACATCTTAAAATTCAAAACATACTGCTGTACACTTTTTTTCCTTTTGCTTTTGTTGTAACTCACGGGAACAAATCACCCAAATTAGAAACACATTGAACAGTGGCTCTCCAGCTCTTCAAGAAAAATACAAAACATTTGCAAGAAAATATTGGGTTTTTTGGCAATCTATCTTGATCTATGGTTTTAATCCTCATTTTCTCCAAGCACATATTTACTGCTGCGAGTGGAATAATTACTGCTTGTAAATCTTTTATCAGTCCAAAAATGTTGAATGCCTCAATTTTCCAAAAATATGAATGTCAAAACTGTTTTGATTTAACTTTAGCCTTTACTTTCTCTGGGAAGATTTAAGTGGAAGATGATAGTGGTGATGAAGAGTGGCACTGAAAGTAACATACAGCTGAAAAGGGTTCCAGAACTTTTCTGCAACGGGGTTACAAGGTGGACTATATCACACCTTCAAAGCACACCCTTGCAAGATGCAAGGAGCAGTGCTAAACAGCCTTCCGGGATTGGAGATCAGTCTCTCACTGAAATCACAAACTGCCCTTAGGGATGTCAACTGTTTGTGGCTTTTAGGCTGCTGTATCCTGCTTCCTAGGTGTGACAGTCTTGGTCTCTTGCTAGGACTCAGCACCCATCCTCCTCCACCATTGCCCCTTTGCTGTAAAGCCGTGGTTTTTAAGCTGTGACACATTACAGAAACTCAAAAAAAGCAAATCCTGTCAGGAGATTTTAGAAGTGTGTTTCTGCTGGAAAGTCTGTAGACTTCTGAACGTAATAAAAGTTAAAACTCAGAGATGTAATTAGTAGATGTTGGATCTCTCGGGTCTCATATCTAAGAGGCGGTTGAAGGAGTCTGAGCTAGTTAGTCAGTAATTAGACACGTGGAGATTCAGGACAGTAAAGCCAGCTTGAGTGCAATGCAAGTGCACTCTGAGTAATGTGCACCCTCTGCAGCATATTTCTGTGCTCTTTCCAATACAAGTCTTGCTTTGAGCGTAAACCAAGTACCACATGGTAACAGGAGCAGAATGTGAAAAAGAGGAAGGAATTAACTAGAAAAAAAGATATTTGAAAGTGAGAGAACAGGTGATAGCTCTTTAGGGGCTTTTAGAGAGTCTCAAACACACTGGCAATATTGCAGTTTCCTTGAAAAGATTCACATCATGCTTTAAAACCTATATACAATGGCTAGATTAATCATAAGGAAGCTCACAACTATTTTCTGGAATATTACAGGAGTAGGAGCTATCAAAGTTTTTAATGGCATGAAACTAAGCCAGGGTAAAAGGGCAATCCATGCAGCTACAGAAAGTAAGTTGAAGGAATATTACACTCCCAAGGAAACTTCAACTTTTGAAAGACATGGGTTTCATATGAGAATGCAGAAGGAGGAATCTTTTGAAGAATTTTTAGCTGATCTTAAAATAACAGATCAGTCAAGTAGATGTGACGTTTTCTGAGATTCCATTTTAAGGGATCAAATAGTAAATGGCATCAAAGATCCAAAGATATAGAAAAGATCCCAAGAAGGCAGGATCTTAAAAAAAAAAAAAAAAGGAAGGAGGATAGAAAAATGTGTTTAGTCAAGCTAGGTCAGTCATAAGGGACAGTAGGAAATACCAGAACGGGAGCAGGACATGCTGTCTGTCAGGAAAGGTAACCAGGAGATTTTTGAAGAGACTGTTTAGAGCTATCTGCAAGAAGTAGCCAAAGCGAAACATGTTAGAATTTTCAAATTCATATTAAGTCCAGGAGTTTAGAAATTCTGCAGGAGCTACAAAAAATACAGTTATTTTGCAAGACTTTGCAACTGGAAAAGTAGAAGCAAAAGAGAATACCCTCCATATACCCAGATGAGATGGTGCACAAACCAACGTAACAAAACACCACACAGAGATTCTGTGCAGAAGTTGCACAAGGGGGCTGTAGACTAAGAATAAACACCTTTAAATTCAAAACTGGTGCTAAGTCAATGTTCCATCCAAACACACTGTAAAAAATCTGGCTCAGGAATCTCTACATATGACGAAAGACTGTTGAAACTGAGGGCGTCTATTGAGAATCTAGTTCCTACTGAAGTATTATATGAACTTAAACTGAAAAGTGAAGATAAACTCAGCAGTTTAAGTTTATAGGCAGAAAGAGCTAATATTTGGTCTAAAATATGCCTAGCTCTGAGCTTGGTTAAAGGAATCAGTCTGATGAAGGAATCATAAACACAGGAAATCGGTACCCAGAAATCTTTACTGTCAGAGATAAAGCGGACACAGAATATACAGCTGTATTTTCACAGCAATGTGTGCTGCTAGGAACATTCCTCTGGTTGTGAGAGAGAAGCTCGTAAAGGAGCAAGATTATGTAGGAGTAATGGTGGGAAGTTTAGAAACGGAAGAGCCAATTAGCAACAGGAAGATCAAAAGACAAGTCTCTGAGATTGTCCTAGCATCCAATGGGGCTAAGTATATGCTTCAGGACAGACACAATCTTATAAAGGATATTTTCAGGTAAAATGACTGCATATGCTTTTACAAACCTTAATCAATTTTTACAAAAATTACAAATTCAGATTCTTCTGCTGGATCCAAGCAAACATCCTTGCATGACAGCAGTTTAACACTATGCATTTTTAGACCACTGAACAGGAGATTCTGCTTTCAAAGACTTCCTTTAGGTTTAAAGTCCATTCTTGAGTTTTCACAGGAAAGTTTAGGAAAAGCCATTCACTTGAAGCAACTGTGGCTGCTTAAATAGATATTGAAGATGTCAAGTAGAGAGAAAACCAGTAGGGAATTTGAAAAAAGTATCCAAGAGGGCCTGAGAAGTAGGATTAGACAGAAATGCAAATGTAAGGGCAGAGAAATAACATAAAAGATTAACTGTCAACAAGATAGGTAAAACAGAGTCATTACAAATATGCCATCCACAAAGATAACAAGGGTGTCCAGAGGCCTGTTAGCACGTGAGTGTTATGTGAGAGTTCATATCACACAGGCAATCTGTGCAAGTAGCTTTTGAGTTAGTACACAAAATGGACATACTGGGCTGTAAATCTGGGAAAAGAATTACCAAATTAAAGGCATTAATGAAGACAACTCCTGGCCTTACATATATTGGCACTGGAAGACAGACAAAGTCTTCAAAAGATGTCTTACAGGCATTATTATTGAAATAATAATCAATGGAAATATGTGGCCTGTGTTCCTAGGGTGCTTGTCAACCCCACAATTTGAGGCACAGACTGAGATTGTAAGAAATGTCACATTTTTGTTTATCGAGCTGTTATGGTCAGAGCTGAGACAAACCACTTTGTAGGCAAAAGAAAGACCAGCTTCCAGAATATAAAAACAGCATGACTTTTTAGTGGGCTATTTTTTTAGGTAAAACCATGCAATTTGCTAATAAATTTTAAGTTGGAGAAATAATTACTGATCAAAGACATACTTTCTAGAGCATTCAAGGAGTCTGCTCTTGAAAACAATACAGACAATGACATAACACCTTGAAATACAGCATTTAAAGAAGTATTATCCTATTTCAGAAGGAAGTGGGCTAGGTTTGGTGAGGCTGTACAGAAGATGACACAATGCAGAAAGTCATGAAGGTTATCACTTGTTGGGTAGCGAGGGCATTGCATACCAAGCCCATATGACCAATTTAGATCAGAGTTTTCTGTGTTTAGTAGCATACGCTTCAGACTTAATGGCATAGTGATGACAATGTGTTATGATCTGATGTGCCTCACAGAGTACAGGACACTCTGTGAGGCATGTTGAAAAATGTGAAAGGTAAGACCATATGTTGGTTCCTCTGAATCTGTGGCAAGTATCTGACTTGGGCATTAACATGAAATTGCATTTGGATTGAATTTAACATCAGAACATGTTATGGCATACACTAATGCTCTATTTGTTTGGGTATGGAGTCTCAGAAATTTTGTCTCACAATGGTGTCCTGTTCAGCAGCTCAGACTTGAAATTATTTTTAAGGAATGAAGGATATCCAGATATCCTGAATACAATGGTGAGCTGAGCTAAAACTGTTAAAAGATGGTTCAAGCAAGCCATGAAGCTAAGAAATAATCCATATTTTCACTGACCTTGAGAGGAATATAATTGAAAAATGGTTTCTTGCCAGCTGAAACTTGGTTAAGTAGAGAGTCCTAGTACTCCCAATTTAGTTGATACAAGAGTGGAAGGTACAACGGGTCCAAACTATATAATGAATTACTAACAACCCACCTGAGTTGTATCATAATTCAGATTTTTTTAAGGTAGATGATGCTGTTTGCATACACAATGGTGTTTCCTGAACCCTGAGGGCTGTGGGGTAATTGCTCTTTGTTCATATGAAGTGCAAAATCCAAAAGGATGGGTTTTTAGGAGAAACAATTGGCAAGGAAAATGTATTGTTCTTTTAAAGGCTGTACTTGAACTTGCATCTTCTTGAAAACACGTGGAAAACCAAGGATTCTGCAATGCTGTGAGAGGAAAGACAGCACCAGTAACTGCAGCTGAGATCAGACATGTCTGAGGAGATCCATGAGAGTCTGTGGAGCTCTGAAAAGACTCACTGAGTGTTGCTAAAAAGTACATGAGATTTAGATTTAGAATGTCCCGTGTTAGTCTTATAACAACTAATTAGACGCCTGAGGGATGGGGTACCATCCAGAGGGACCTGGACAAGCTCAAGAAGTGGGCCTATGTGTACCTCATGAGGTTCAACAAGGCGAAGTGCAAGGTTCTACACCTGGGTGGGGGGAACTCCTGGTATCAGTACAGGCTGAGGTATGAAGGGGTTGCGAGCAGCCCTGAGAAGGACTTCGAGGTACTGATGGATGAAAGGCTGCAATGTGCACTTGCAGCCCAGAAAGCCAACTGCATCCTGGGCTGCATCAAAATAAGCGTGGCCAGCAGGTCGAGGGAGGTGATTCTCCCTTTCTACTCTGCTCTCATGACACCCCACCTGGAGTACTGCATCCAGCTCTGGAGCCCCCAGCATAAGAAGGATGTGGACCTCTTGGAGCGGGTCCAGAGGAGGGCCACAAAGATGATCAGAGGGCTAGAGCACCTCTTCTATGAGGACAGGATGAGAGAGTTGGGGCTGTTCAGCCTGGAGAAAAGAAGGCTTCAGGGAGACCTTATAGCAGTCTTCCAGTACCTAAAGGGGGCCTACAGGAAAGATGGGGACAAAGTTTTTAGCAGAGCCTGTTGTGATAGGACAACTGGTAATGGTTTTAAACTAAAAGAGGATAAATTTGGACTAGATGTAAGGAAGAATTTTTTTACAAGGAGGGTGGTGGAGCACTGGAACAGGTTGCCCAGAGAGGTGGTAGATATTGCATCCCTGGAAACATTCAAGGCCAGGTTGGACACGGCTCTGAGCAACCTGATCTGGTTGGAGATGTCCCTTCTCCTTGTAGGGGGGTTGGACTAGATGGCCTTTAAATGTACTTTCTGACCCAAACTATTCTGTGATTCTGTTCCCACAAAGGAGAAAATGTAAGGCTTGGGTGCTGGCTGATTGACAGCGGCTGAACAAGACGCAGAGTAAACTGGTCTGAGCTGTTAGATCCACAGACAGAGTTGGTGAGAGGCTGAGGCAATGAACCATGCTTCATTATGTCAGTTACGCTGTTGAACTATATTATCTCTGCAATAAGCCTTTTATACTACAAATCCTGACTACAAACCCAGCCTCCGTGCTTTGTACCCTAGGGCTGTCAGAAAGAGCAATCCCAGAGCAAATGGTGTGCAGATGTAGGTATCAACCCAGATCCAAACTTGTGGGTTTTGCCATAAGGGTATCATCTTGTAAGTGCTGAATGTATGTAGGTAATTTATGTATATTTGGTAATCTGTATCAACATGTAATTCATAAATATTTGAACTTATATTAATCTTCAGTGACTTTGCTAGTTGAAGGCACGCAGTAAGGGGAGATGTTCATGCTTGCCTTGTCCTCTTGAGTCAAAATGCGGAGAGGCTTTTGTCGAATCAAGAGGCAGAGAGGGATATTGCTTGGATTTCCAAAGTTTGATCAAAAGGTCCATGATGTCAGCAAAGTATATGTGATTAAATGAAGTGGGAGGAAGAGTCAAGATTTTGAGGCCCGAATTTGATTATGCTAAATACCTCGGAGAGGTTTTAAAGTGCTGATCCCAAGTCCACATGAGATAGCAAAAGCTCTGCACTTCTTCCCTGGGCATGGGTCAGGCCCTGTGCTACTCCAGATTTTGCTCAGGTGCTTTTGTTGAAATAGTTCTTACTATGTCAAAGTTTCAGCAGCCTCAAACAGCAGAAAGTACACTGCCAACCCTTATCATTTTAACAGCTGTACTAAATATTTTGTAACTCCAATCAGGACAGGCTTTAAAAGAGCACGCTATGCTCCGTAGCTGCGGTTCTGAATGGGGAGGGCAGCCAATTAAACACCCAAGGAGCATTTGTTTACAATGGGAGGCTTGAGCCATGCAATTCCATGTGCAAATTAATTGTGGGAGGATGTTGGTTTGAGGTTTATTTGTGAACAATTTGGCAGTCTTTGAATAAATTATATGAACTTATCACACACAAATAAGCTCAAAATCTTTCTCTGCCCCTCCACCCCTATTTTGTATATTTGTTTGTATCCTTTTTATCTCATTTAACAAAGGAGCTAAAATAAACATCTGCTCTCTTTCAGAGATAAATTTAGGGATTACTTCCAAGATTTCAGTGAGGCCTTTCATAAAGTGGATAAAAATAGAGACGGCTATGTAACAGTATCTGACCTGCACAGGATACTACAAGAATTGAACTGTTACCTGGATTATGATCAATTCCATAGTCTTCTGAACAGGTTTGTATGATTGTCTGTCTCCTAAGCACCTCTTTGGTCACACACAGCAAAGCCTATTAACCTCTACTTAGTGTTAAGCATGTAAGAGGCTCTGTTAAATACTAATGGAGATACCCACATGCTTAAAACTGCCTGTAAGTGAAAAATCTTTTTAGGTAATGTATTGGTTCTGCATGTAATGGGAGTGAAATGGCTTCTTAGACAAAAAACTATGCTTTGAGCCTGTGAATTTGTTTGCTAGTTTGTTTTAGTTATTTAATTTCAATTTAATAGAGCAAGCGTGTAAAACTTCTGTTCAAAACAGAAACAGAATTAAATCAGGCTATAAAATAGGAATAATTTTCAAATGATCCAGTGCTGCTGCCGTGCAAAACAATGCTTTTAATTCTATGTGTTAATATAAGTAAGAAGAAAAATCTCTTTTGTAGAGGCTGAAGAACACAAAGGACCTGCTCCAACATTAGGTACTGTGGTTCTCTGCACCAAACAGCCCCCGCAGAGGTCATATGCCTGGCAGCACTGGGTTTTGTTCTCCAGAGCCTGCCAGACCAGACTCTTTTTGAAGTAAAATTAACAAAGTCTTCTCACAGTTCACCTTTAATTGGGTGATCAACTTTTTATGAATTGAAACCTTAATAGGAATCTGCTGCTTGTTTCTTTCTCAAAGACCTCTTGATGATAAACACCTCCATTCATTATAATTTTGTGCAGATTATTCCTTTCTTGATCCAAATAGTCTTTTCTAAATAATACAGAGTAGATTAGCATATGCATTTAGTTTTATTACTAAAATTTTAATGCCCACTTGGCAATTTATTTCTCCGCTGAAATGGTGTTGATTATTTCCTTTTCCACACGCTGTCTCCAATATTGGAGCCAGCTTGACATGGGTAGTATGTGGGAGTGCTGTGCAGCTGCAAGATGCAAAATCAGGGCTCTTGAATATTTTTTTTCTTACTAGCAGATATGGGGTCTATAGTTAATTTCTTTTCCAGCCTGTTTTATAAAGCTTCCTCTTTGTTTTACTGGCTCTCCCCATTAATTAGACATTCTTGTAACTGGATAGTCTGGTGATTGGTAGCTGAGGCATTAGTCCCCAGTGATTTACTGTGGAAACAGATGATAAAAGTACATTACAATAATTTAGTTTTAAACAAGAAAATCAGGGTTTTGTAGTGGGGCCATCTCCTCTAAGTCTTGCCTCTCTAGGACTTGCCTTGATGATAATTCTAGCAAAAAAGCTGAATGCAAGACTAAAAAAAGTCCAGCCTTTCCCCTGCAGCATAATAATTTTCTATCTAACACGTGTGTGTATAAAGAATCTGTAGTTCTGATAATTGGCTATAAAATTATTAAAGTCTATTAAAAACCTCTCTATAGATGATAACTGTAAGGTCAATCTGGAATAATTCCATGGAAGCCAATGGATCTGTATCAAAAACACCCAATGTATGCTTTAGTCTGGAGACTCTCTGTCTTTCAATGGTAGGAAATTCCACACACTGACTGCATTGGCTTTATACTAGGTAAGTGAGAGCAGAGCAAGCCCCTGCTATTGTATCGCTGTGGTGATGAACTCTACAGGCTCGTTAGAGAGGCTTGAAGACCTTATTTAAAAAATACCGTCTCTTCATCAAGTGGTCACAACTCATAGAACATTGGAGGAAAGTAGCTTTTCATGTAATGGTTAGTGCCATTCCTCTCAGCTTACTCTTTAATGCTAAATAACTTTATTTTCACATATTTTCTGCATATGTGAAGCTTGCCTTAATTCCAGTCATTTTATGGTAAAACATCTTTCATAAAAATTAATTTAGTTTGGTAACAAAGTCCTGTGCAAAAAAAATTTCCCTGAATTAAATGCAAGAGCTCATCTTTCCCCATGTTGATATTTGATGCAAAAATATATTCACTGTCGTTACCTGGAGCTATCTGTAGTCAGCTCTGTAACCCACTGAATTTCCAATGTGACAGAACGTGAAATTCTCCGGTGTTTGTGATCCAGCAGATGTTTCAGCTGACAGACAGAAACCTGTCAGGTTGTGAGCACAGCCTGCAGAGCCTGTGGGCTGGGCTCCCAGGTACAGCCTGACCACAAGTGACCAGAAGAGAAACCCTCGCTGGACATAGCGTGCTGCAAGTCAAGGGCCTCAGCTGCTGGGCCAAATGTGTCAGCCCTCTGCGCAGCTGAGTGGACACAGCAAAGGAGGGAAGGACCAGTGCCTGAGACACAGTGAGGCTGAGTTCTGCCAAGAACCTATAAAATAGTTCTCTAGCAGACTGCCAAACCACTCAGAGTGAAGTATAGGATGAGAGGGAAGATAAGCCCATCTATCACAACCATAACAAGAAGCATTGTACAGAACCTGGTTTGGTTTCCTCCCATGTGGTAGAGAAATAATGACTGAGCATAGACCTGTGCTGGCACACCCATGAAACCTATCAGAGAGTGGTACTGGATGTCCTAGCTTGTGTCTGGTAACAGCTTACCAGGCTGTATGTGGTTCTGCTTCTTTCTCTCAGAATTGTAATGATCACGACATATTGGGAGGCATAAGCAGCTGCAAATCAAAGGCATTTCTGTAAAGCAGAAAGTCAATGGAAAGTAGCAGCACTTGGCACAAGGAACATCTACTCTTCCACAGGGTCTATTAGACTGTGTTTACACTGTGACAAGAAAAGGAGATTCAAGGACAAGGCTGGGAGCCTACATGTCCTCTGGCCACACTGGAGATGGTAAACTCAGCAGTAGGTTGTGATCAAAATACTGTGCTGTGTTTAAAAAGCTCAAAATTAATGTTGATGGACTGTAATGTCGTGCACTTGGGCCCAGGCTAAAGCAGGTCTCCTCTTGAGCATCTTGAGATTGGCTGGATCTGTGTCTGAGAATGTGGTTGCATCTAATTGATCAGGTTGGTGGCTTAGACCTGAGAAGGAGCTTGGGCTGGAACTAAAAGGATTTATACACTGACAGCACAAGCATACCCTGAAGTGCTGCTGCAGTACAAATAATACATCATAATAATTAATAAGTACAGACAACAGTGAGATAATTTTTTAAAATCATTGCTATCTCATTCTGTGTTTTTCCCTTAGCTTAGGAATCAGCATTCATGACAGCAAGCTCTCTTATTTTGATTTCCTGAGAGCAATTGATGATGGCAGAGCATCTAAATACCAACAGAGACAAAAGCAGGCTGCACCACCTGCAAGCTTTGCAGCGCTCAGCTTAGAACAGACCCTAATTAAGATAAAAGAAATAGTTGCATCATCTTATGATTTGTTGTACAAGGTAAGTTTCATACGGCCACTGCATCTTATTTAATGTCTATTTATTTCTGCTTGGCTGAGGACTAACCCAAAGGCTTCAAAACTTTTCTGCTATTAACTGAGTGCTAGCAACAACCTTGGCCTATGTAGAAATAGCATCTTCTAACAACCGCAGACTTTTTAATTGATTGTATTCTGGTAACTGCACAAAACAAGCATATCAAATCAAGCCTAGAGGTTTTGTGAAGATAAGGATTGGAAAGGAAAAAGCAAATAGCAAATTATCAGGACCTTCCTCTCTTCCCCAAACCCCTTTTCCTCCTCCAGTTGTCTGTAAATTGTCTCCCAAGCATGTTGAGTTTCCTAAGCTGAGACTTATAATACGTAGATATAATGTGCTACTGCAGGCAGGCATTATGGCTTTATCAGCGTGAGATGAAAGGATCATGTAGCAAGTGAGGATCCAGACATACGATCAGATGTTAGCAAATCACAGTGGCTGCAGAAGTTAGCACCTGACAGCTGGGGCTCTGCAATATCTGCATATCTGCTCTTGGCCACTTCTGACTGACACAGACAGATAAGGTGCATTAGCTGTTGAGCAGCAAGTTTCCTGGTTTTCCCAGCTGTAAAATGAGAACAATAAAAATAACCACTTCTCTCTAGACTTTTGAAAGCTCCGAATGAAAACACACTGTATGTTAAGCAGTCTTAGACTGTTGTGTTGGAGTCTACAGAAATGCAGCAGCCTCTAGACCAAATAATACTTGATGCCACATTAAGATTGTTTTCAAGCATGGGAAAGAAGAATCAAAAAGACCTTGAAGGAAACATTCCTATCACAAAGAATTATAGAGCCATCTCATCTGCACCTGCAGTTTCAGGTCCAGTTTAAGCTCATGGCTTTAGAAGCAGGCTTATGCGCTTATGTGTAAAGAGATGGTCTTGCTACCCTGCTTTCCCCAGTAATGTGGTCCTCCCATCTGCCAAAAAGGTGTCAAAACCAGTACTTGTTGTCCTGCCCAGTGACGCGAGTCAGGGAACTTCAACCTGAGAAAAGTCTGATCAGTTGTGCATGGCCATGGGAGAGCTGCTGTCTGCACAAGGGAGGGGAAGGGAAGAGTGACTAGGAAGATGATGGGAGTAGAAATTCCCTGTCATCAACGGCTGTGTTTCTGAAATCTTGACCTGTGGACTCTGTCGTGCAGTTAAAAATAACACAGGTGTCCAACAAAGACGTCACTAGTGATGTCCCTGGTACAAGCACTCAAAAAAAAAGTAGTACCATGGGAGATGCTGTTTCTTTACAGAAATCTCTTTTCACACTATTTGGAGAATCCTGTGCCATTTGTAGACCTATTGGGGCCACATTGCTGTTTTCAGCCAGATAGACTAACTACTGAACAGGATATTGAAATATTTAGATATAATCACTTTACATTTTTCATAGTAAGGGGGAAAAAAAATCCTTCCTGTGCTCTGCATTATTGAAATAAGAAATAGGTAAATTCAATAGCACAAGTTAGCATTTGTTAAATTTTAGTAGAAGACAATATCTGTGTTCTCATCCCTGTGTGTCTTGGGAATGGAGAAGATCAATTTTGTCTGCTGAGGGTATGATTTGAAAATGACTTTTGGCATGAACAAATCATCCATTTAATCTTTTAGGATACCATTTGGTGGTTAATATAACTTCAGGGACCAAGGGATTTTCTCCATGGAGAGCCAGGCTTTGTCTACCATGCTATGGAAAAGAACTTTTTTTTATTTCCCTTACATGAGAAAATAAGGAAATTCTCAATTTTCTTCTGAGCCATTTTTTGAGTAATAGTTGCTGCCACCTATGTGATGGGGGACTTATAAGTTTATAACAAAATATTTTGTTACAAAGAGGCAGACCTGAAAGCACAGTTCCTAGAGTCCAGCTAGTTTAAAAAAAAAAAAAATCATCACATCCCATCCACAACATTTCTACAACTGAATACAGAGCTTTGAAATTTCATAACAAATAGTTTAAGAGTTCAGGTTGGTCCTCTCTGTCAGTGTAATCATTTCCCATTCATTTTCACCATACTCGGTACAATGCATACTGTACACTCCATGCTTTGTTTTTCCCATAAGACTTTTAGTATGTGAGCAAAGATGAAACTTTCATATTAAGAAGTTACGTAATCCTCTTCAGTGATCAAAGGATTCTGTTCTAATGTCCTCTGGATATGGTAGCATCGTTTTGCCAGTAGACATGGTTCAAATACATTCAATTATACATTTTAAAACCCATTATTTAGAACAGTTCTGATGCTAAACCGTAAAAAAAAGCTGTATTATGCCAATATACTATCATGTTAGCAGACTAATAGGACTTTAACCTGAAGTTTTGAATGGTGTAATATTAATTTACTTTTATGGAACCGGTGATTTAAATGTGCAGCATCATAAATAAAAGGCAGAATGAAACAAGGAGGCATGGTAAGTTAGTATCAGCCAGGCAGAATGAGAGCGGATATGACCCACAACTTTTCTAGACCTTGGTGTTTCTGCCACTCTTTCGGACTGCTCTCTTGCATGCCACCTCTGCAACTGTGCTAAACCTCATCTGTTTCCCCTGGGAATCCTTTGGTAAACTCCCACAAAGAACAGGCTGGGCATTTTGTGCAAGGGAGGATGAGAAGAGAGCAAGTAAGCCTTCAGGATGAGCTGGAGCTAATGAGGATGAAAGACTATTGAGTCCTTTAGGGAGCAGAAAACAATCTTGCCCTGCCAGGGACAAAGGGACAATTGAGGGCCAGGGGGAGATGACAGGACAACAAAAGGCAAATTAAATATGCTCAGGTGAGTTTAATTTAAAATATTTTTATTAAAATTATTTAAGGCAGCTCTTAAATATTTTTGTTTGTTTCCTCTATTGTCTTAACAGCTACCTTTTCTGGAATGTTTGGATACTTGATATAATGCCTTTTTGCTTTTACTGTAGGTAGTTGTTGGTTACTGTATTTATATTTACATGTGGTACAGAAATACAGGCTATTTTTGGCTCATTTCAACAATTGCATCTCATTTTTAAAAGAAAGGAAATCTTCAAATTAAATAAGGTTCTGATAAATGTGTTTTGTTTCTTCACGTAAAAAATATCTGCAAGTAAAAAGCTTATGGGTCTCGGGTATTTCCGTGTGAACTGCTAAATAGTTGCTAAAAAAGACTTCTGTTTTGGAATGTCTAGATTTGCTTAAATAATTTGAATTCTTGCTTCTCAGGCTTTTTCTCTATTTGATAAAGAAGACACTGGAGTAGTCAAAGCACTGGAATTTCGGCAAGTACTTGACCATTTCTGCTTTAAATTATCAGACAAGCAGTTCAGGCACCTTCTCAAGAACATTAACCTTTGTGAGAACTTCACAGTAGACTGGAAAGTTTTCCTGAAAAACATAAACCACCTCATAAAGGTAAGAACAGCTACCAAGCTTTATTATATTTCTTTAAAAGATACAATCTGATGTGTTAAAGGTGACTGACTGATTGACTGAGCATGCAAAATTCACATATCTTTCTGTTGATCTCAGTTGAACTCCATTGAAGCCCTTCTCTCCTTCCAAACTGCTCTCAGAAGTTAACTCTTGCATTCATGTAGATTTAGGTCTGTACCTGTGTCAAGCTGAAAGCATCACCGCGGATACAGCTAGATTGCCCCAATGGGGTGACACCAAGATGTGGGATATCCAAATATGCCCAACGATCTCTGACCTGTCTAGATGGCAGGGGCTGGGCAGAAAAATGAGTGGAGTGGGAAGCCCACCAGGTTCTTCGTGCCAAATGATAATAGCAGTGTAGATCTAGCAAGAAAGTCAAACACAGAGATTAGTAAAGAACAGAGAAAATCTTGACTGCAGTCACGGACAGTCTTCTGACGCTCTGGATGTGCATGTTGCAACAACTCAAATAAAACTAGAGTTGTTGTTTCTCTGTGGCAGAGGTTTGTGTCCACAGTGCCTCACTTGGAGTGGTTCACTTGGTGCAGACTGTAGGAACAGGTCCTTCAGTTCATAAGTACATCCTTTTATAAGTGCAGCAATCCTTACTGTGTTTGCAAATAACAGAAACATTACCAAAAGGTGTAAGCAAAATAAGTCTTTGTCCTATTTTAATTTCACAGTACTTCCCTTTCCTCTGGCTTCTCCCCTCTTAGTCTGCCTTACCCAGCAAGAGGCGGCTTTAAGTACATCTGAGGGTGCAGGAGTCCAAATGACATTACCTTACAGCTCATTTCTGAACTTGGCTAAGGATGTGAAAGCTGGTTAGTAGCTGGATAAAAAACAGTTCTAAAAAAAAAAAAAGTAAGTATTAACTTGCATCTAATGTTCTAAGAAGTAACTATGTTTCATTTTCAAAAGTATATGCTCAAAGCACAAATAAAATGAGAAAAATAATAATCATCACCCAATGGGAAACCATATAAAAAGCCTACCACTTTATTGCCATGGCAATAATAGAATGTTGTGCTAAACAAATCTATATAGAGCTATACAGTGATTAAATCTTGTGTCATAAAATAGAAGCTGGAAAACCAGTGGGATCTGTCTCAGCCTCTTCATGTCCCAAGTCAAAGTCTTTCAGGCTTCAAACAATCACAGATCTTAAGTGATTCACAAGAGGAGGAGGAGGAACCAGAGGTTTTGGATGAAGGAGGACCCATAAACAGCTCCAAATGCTTGTAATGTGTTATAGGCTTTTGTAGTGGCTTAGAGACTTTACCTATGCGTGTCAGTTACGGATAGGCATAGCTTTACCAAAGTGCTTATTTTAAGTGTAGCTTTATTCAAAATTTTATAAGGTTGTTTAAATGCATTTTGTTCTCTGTAAATTTAGCATTAATATTTATAGTAGTGCAACTGTTACTTTGTCCTTAGTGACAGGACTACATTTAATTATAATTATTTAAAAAATAGTTGGGGATTTTTAAAAATTTATATTTTCAGCTTATTAAAATTAAAATGCAATCTTAACAGCTATAATAGATTACATGGTTCCTAAGTGTAAAACAGTAGAATACTTTGTATAGGTTAGAAAATCCTGCATTTCCCCTTTTCCTGCTTTTATGCTGATATAAATTCAGTAAGTTTCAACTGAGTCATACCAGCACAAAGAGCAATTGTATGAAATATAACATATCTATATAATTATTTTAAGAATGTATTTGTGTGCTGTAATATTGACCCACCAGCAAGCTTTCATGTTAACTTTAGAATAGGTAGCTGCTTTTGTTAGGGCAGGTTTTGCTGTAATGTCTTCTTATCCTCGAAGTAGGTGCAAAGCCTCCTTAAAAACTTGACAAGCTGCACAATTCCTGGAATCAAACTCTGCAAGTGTACATTTTAACATGAAGTCTTTTTAACAGTTAGTTCTCCAAGACTCTAAATCCTTTCCACCTCAAGTTAGCAAAAAAGTAAGCTACCTCCACATCTTTCAGGAGGTATTCAGTCCATGTTAGGACCGGAGCCTGTACTGCTTTTTTCAATATTGAGCATTCACCTTGAACAGTTTTCTATGCTGTGTTAGGGGTAGAAGGGATAAATCCATCATTAAAATCTCAAATTAATCCACAAGGGAACATTTTTGAAAAGACAAAACAAATACGAACCAAGTTCACAGTGCTGGTTCAGCTTCCACACGCTCTCAAATCTCACGTTTTCATTTTGGGTTCAACCCAAAATTTCTCACGCCTTTGCAATTTCATCCCACCCTAGGTTCACACATATTCCTGGACTCCTGTGCAGGTTCTGAGAGGAGGCTGGTTGTTAAATTATTCACTTCATCCAAACACACTACAATTTTGGCCTGTAAAGTATGTATCTAAATTAATGAGGTATGCAACTCATTCAGGCACGTTAGGAAAACTGATCATTATGCTATACAACTTGATCACTGAAGTATATTAAAAAGTAACAAGTAAAGTATGCAGCTTGGTCATTAAAGTATGGAAAATTTACTGAACTAGTAAAGTATGAGCCTGGGATGGCTTTTGTCTCAAATGGCACCTCATAAATAAAACCCACAACCACAAAGGCAAACATTCACAAACCCAAAACCCATACAGGTTTAAGTTGTAATTTTTCCTTAGAAAACGGTTGAATAAGGGGAGATGAAAAAAAATCTTGCGGAAATTATTTCTAAATGTTTTATGTGTCACGTGGATCTTTTGATGGCTTTGACATATGTTGATGAGCTTTATATTCTGATTAACTCTCCAGAATACACACTGCAGTAGCTGCGTATGAGCAGGATGCCCACTGAAATACAGGTCTGTAGAGCTCTACTATACAAAAATAGAATTCAATAAATGTATTTTAAGCAATATGATAGCATCTTAATATTTGTTAAGAAAGAACCAAGGTATGGCATTTAGCTTGGATGTTGCCAACCAACTGCAGAAGAGCTGAGGGAGGAGACAGAGAGCAAATTGTCTTAGGTGGCATGCTATTAACCACCGGTGGACTCTCTGAGGATATTTGTAAAAGTCCAGACCCTGGAGCTGGGAACTTTTATTGACTGACTTGCCAGTCTTCTGATTAATAAGGCCTGAGTGGAACTCTTCTCCATTAAAATAAGTGGCTAATGCAGTCCAGCCTAATGAAAGCTGCACTTGGGAATCAGACCCCTCCAAAAGAAAATGTACTCACATGTCCTTCCCCTCTGTGAGCTATTTCAGATGTGGAAGGGGAAAAAAGTAAAGAATGTGTTAAAAGCGGTAGTTCAGGGTGTGCTGGTCAGGTCTAGAACAGCAAGGTGTCCATACAGGATCAGCACAGCCGCACTACAGTGGACCTGTATGGTGAAAGGAAGGATTATGAGCAGGGCCAAACAATTTGTTGTTTAGCCTTTCTGGAGCTGAGAGTGCTGAGTGATTTGTTGCAAGCTTGGTAAACCTTCATCTGTCAAGTCCAGCAGCTAGTAGAAAGAGAGCAGGTCAGGTTGAGGAAATGACAGAGAAAAGGGACAGATCATCACTTGTACCTGTTCAAGAGCAGGAACTGAGATAGAATCATAGAATCATAGAATGGTTAGAGTTGGAAGGGACCTTCAAAGGTCATCTAGTCCAACTCCCCTGCAAGAAGCAGGGACATCCCTGACTAGATCAGGTTGCTCAGAGCCTCATCCAGCCTGGCCTTGAATGTTTCCAGGGATGGGGCATCCACCACCTCTCTGGGCAACCTTTTCCAGTGTTCCACAACTCACATTGTGAAAAATTTTTTCCTAATATCCAATCTAAATCTACCCCCCTCTATTTTAAAACCATTACCCCTCGTCCTATCATAACAGGCCCTACTGAACAGCCTCTCCCCATCTTTCTTACAGTCCCCCTTAGGCACTGGAAGACCACTATCAGGTCTCCCCGGAGCCTCCTCTTCTCCAGGCTGAACAGCCCCAACTCTCTCAGCCTATCCTCATAGGAGAGGTGCTCCAGCCCTCTCATCATCTTTGTGGCCCTCCTCTGGACCTTCTCCAGCTGGTCCATGTCCTTCTTATGTTGGGGGCTCCAGAACTGGACACAGTACTCCAGGTGGGGTGTCATGAGAGCAGAGTAGAGGGGGAGAATCACCTCCCTCGACCTGCTGGCCACGCTTATTTTGATGCAGCCCAGGATGTGGTTGGCCTTCTGGGCCTCAAGGGCGCATTGCCGGCTCATGTTGAGCTTCTCGTCCACCAGCACTCCCAAGTCCTTCTCAGGGCTGCTCTCCATCCATTCTCCACCCAGCCTGTATTTGTGCCTGGGATTGCCACGACCCAGGTGCAGGACCTTGCACTTGGCCTGGTTGAACTTCATGAAGTTGGCACGGGCCCACCTCTCCAGCCTGTCCAGGTCCCTCTGGATGGCATCCCTCCCTTGCAGCGTGTCGACGGCACCACACAGCTTGGTGTCATTGGCGAACTTGCTGAGGGTGCACTCCATCCCACTGTCCATGTTGCCGACAAAGAGGTTGAACAGGGCCAGGCCCAACATGGACCCCTGAGGGACGCCACTCATGACCGGTCTCCACTTGGACATTGACCTGTTGACCACCACTCTCTGAGTTCGGCCATCCAGCCAACTCCTTATCCACCGAGTGGTCCGTCCATCAAACCCATGTCTCTCTAATTTAGAGAGAAGGATGTCGTGCGGGACAGTGTCAAAAGCTTTGCACAAGTCCAGGTAGATGATATCTGTTGCTCGTCCCTTGTCCACCGATGCTGTCACCCCGTCATAGAAGGCCACCAAATTGGTCAGGCACGATCTGCCCTTGGTGAAGCCGTGTTGGCTGTCACCAACCACCTCCTTGCTCTCCATGTGCCTTAGCATGGTTTCCAGGAGAATCTGCTCCATCACCTTGCCAGGCATAGAGGTGAGGCTGACCGGCCTGTAGTTGCCCAGGTCCTCCTTGTTCCCCTTTTTAAAAAGGGGGGTTATGTTCCCTCTCTTCCAGTCATCGGGGACCTCACCAGACTGCCACGACTTCTCAAATACAATGGCCAGTGGCTTGGCAACTTCATCTGCCAGTTCCCTCAGGACCCGCGGATGGATCTCATCAGGTCCCATGGACTTGTACACCTTCAAGTTCCTCAGATGTTCCCAAACCTGCTCTTCGAGTACAGTGGGTGGTTCTTCATCCTCGCAGTCCCTGCTTGTGCCTTCCACAGCTTGGGTGGTGAGACAAGAGCCCTTATCGGTGAAGACTGAGGCAAAAAAGTCATTGAGTACCTCAGCCTTCTCCATGTCCTGGGTAACCAGGACACCAGTTTCCTTCTGGAGGGGGCCTACATTTTCCCTGGACTTTCTTTTGTCCCCTACATACCTATAGAAGCTTTTCTTGTTGCTTTTTATATCCCTGGCCAGGTTCAATTCCATGCAGGCTTTAGCCTTCCTCACCCGATCCCTGGCCACCCGCACAGCCTCTTTGTAGTCCTTCCAGGCTACCTGTCTCCGCTTCCACCCTCTATAGGCTTTCTTCTCCACTTTCAGTTGGTCCAGGAGCTCCTTGCTCATCCACGCAGGCCAGATAACAAGGAGTTTGCTGACATGAGTGTCTTTCAGCTGACAGAGGGAATTACTGGAGTAAGTAGCAAGCTAGTCAGCAAAGCTTTTTAAAAAAAAACATTTTAATCTAAAATGATGAAATTTGGAAATCAGATTGACTTCCAGGACTTCTTTGCAGAAAAAGTTGCACAAAAAGTTGCAGAATATTTCAATATCAAGTCAGGCATTTGATTTACCTTCATCCTGAACTTTGTTTCCACACTAAATTCTCCATTTTTGTTTGTGTTTAGCTTCTTGTTCTGAGTTTCTCTACATCCTGTCTCAGGCTGCAGAGTGCCTTCTTTACCAGCTGAGTGCATGTTTTCAGCCAGGTCCATCTAATCAACCTGCCTGCAAAACCGCAGGCTTGTTTGTTCATCCTTGATGCTCTTCCTGACAGACAGCGTCCTGCTTCTCCTTGGACCAGTACCCGTGAGAGGATTCCCAGTTCCTCTCAGTACAGCAAGTTCACATCTCTTCTTGAAGCCTGGCACTGTGAGAACTGTACCTCCAGGTGCCAGGACTAAGGGCCAGGACTAGTTCCTGCTATTAGCTAGTGAAAAGCATGGGTAAATGGTCACTGTCTCCATCTTTGCTGGGCATGTTGCTGGTGGAGAGTCTACAGAGCTAAAGCCATGTACTCTCAGCAGTGGCTGCTACAACCCCTTCCTATAAAATGCAAACAAACCAGATTCCTTGTAATCCTGGAAACTATTCCTAAATCAACAGAGAGGACAGCACTGATACAGCTTACCAGCTCCATACTCCTCTGATTTGCCTGTAAGTGTTAAAATGCACAGAGTGCAACTCTACAGTGTATCTGTTGTAACCATGTCATTTCGGAGCTCAAAAACCCCATACAACAGAGAAGTGACATCCTTAGTCTTTCCACAACCTTGCTTCCTAAATCCAGCAGCGTTACTGACCTGGCCCTTGTGCACTGTGTTTAGGTGTGGGGAGCTGAAGTTCATTTTGCTGCCATGATCTACCTGTGAAATTGCAGCAGGAATACGTAAGGACTTGCTCTACAGAGTTGGTGCTTTTCCCTGTCTTGAGGGTGGGATTTTTACAGGTTTATCCATTACTCACTGTCCTCATCTGTTGAACCTCTGAGCCCTCCTATTCTGGGACACTGATTTGATCAGACAATTGACTGTCATCAGACATGACCCATTGCACCAGCAGCAGAGATCAGCAGGCCTGCTGATTATGTCCCTGTCCTCAGTCAGCAGCACCACAAACTTTGTCTGTCCTCATGCAGAACAGCTGTGCTCCAGGGAAATACCCCTTTTTGGGATACCCGCATATTTGCATCTATTTTCCAGTATTACATCTTGCTTCAGGCTGAGAAGCGTTAAAGCTTTCCTTACACTGTGATCTAACTCCATGTTTCTCTTTATCCATAGCAAAACTGGTTTGAAAATTCCCCTTCCTTGCCCCTGCTCTCCTGTGCAGTGCCTTCCCCATGACTACAGTGTGCTGTCCCCCCATTGTGCCGGGAGATCTGGTTTGGGATCTTTCCCCCTTGACAAGCCTGCAAAAGCCATACCTCTCTCTTTGCTTCTCTGTTCTGAGAGATGAAAAAAAGGGCCGAGTGGAATTTTAAAATGGCAAATTGTTCTTTTCCCTCTACATTTACTAAATGTAGAGGAAAAGGAGAAAGTAGGGATAGTGAAAAGTAGGGAACATAGTAATAGACCATCAGGTGCGCTGCTGATGGGCTAGACGCTGCTGGGGAGACAGAGGAGCAGGGACACCTCACTGCAGCTCCTACTTCTTTACCCAGTTCTACTTAGGCTTACTATTTCATAGTTATTTAATACAGTAGTTATTTCAATTCCATTTAGAGCAATGTGGCTTTTTTTCTAGACAAGGCAGAGAGTAGCATGTGGGCCACCTTTGACTGATTGTGTCAAATCATTTTGTCAAACCATTGTATACCATTACATATTTTAAACACTACCAAGAGTATTTTATCCTGCAAATGTGACCTCAAAACTTGAATCTGTCTTTTGCAAACAGCTGGTCAAAAGGAAAATGATATATTACAGAATGACCCTCAATGGAGTTTTCATCTTTTATTTATAATTGGGTTTATTATTGCAAGCTCCTGTTGCACACCGGCTATCAAATCCTCAGCAGGTGTAAATCAGCGCTTAGGTAATGGAGCTAGACTGATCGCTGCCAGATGAGGATACAGCTCTACTTGTAACACAGGGATAAAATACAAGCTTCTCTACAGTGCTGAGACTCCAAGAGCTAGAACAGGCTGGCTGGTGAATTATACTGGTTATCTGAACATGAGGAGAAATGCATTTCTACCCCAATCCACGCGCAGGCAACTAGCTCTGCTGCTTCCACACATCTTTAGGGAAGAGCATTTATGGAAAACAACTTGAAGATACGTGTTGTTAGGGTAAAGGAGGGCCCATGGGCTATGCACAGAAGCCTGTAAAACTGTGTAAACTGTCAAAAGGATGATTACTTCTGGCAAAGGTCATTCTCGCATACAAAGAGGAAAATGCAACCTTTTTTCAGGGGAAGATATAAGGGCCTTCTTGTGTAAGCTGTTTCCCAAGACCTTTGCTTTCTGAGCCTCCCCAGAAAGGGAGAGAGGTCAGACTTGTGACAGGGCAGGGAAAAGGACCAGAGAAATTGTAATTTATCTCGATGTACCAATTTACTTTCTAATTAAGAATTCCTCTTAATAGAAAAATCTTCCAGAAACAGGAAGCTGCAGGAATGGAGCTTCGCTGAGCAGGTGTGGGTGGTGGAGCCTTCTTTTATTACTAATCAGCACAGTTATGCCATTTATAGAAAAGGACGTGAAGCTGTTCAAGAAACTTTCTAAAGAAGAAAAATACAGCCCTGCTTTGAACAGCAAGCGAGCTACATAGGTTACCCATAAGAAAAGCCTTGTAATAATGCCTCCCCTCTCTTGGTGAAAGCAGGAGGTAAAAAGTGGATTTACATGGTCCTGCCAAGGTGCTCTCAAATTCTGCTAGGAAAGGTGAGAAAGCCAGTGAAGAGCTGAGCAGGGCAATCAGGTAACCTGGACTTCACCACCTTCGGTGGCAGCTGGCATTTGGCCCTGGTGTGGGGCAGATACTGCTGAGAGGCCATGCGGTGGTCTGAGAAGCTATGAAGCAGGAGCAGGCTGGAGCAGGCTGCAGAGTCCTGGCCCTGGAATCCTGAAGTGATAAACGTACAGAGATTGGTGGGACGAGTGGAGCACATGGCAGCAAATATCAGGAAATCACTAAAAGAGAAGTAACCTATTTTCAATCGAACAGAAACTCTTCTGTAAATGATCTGTGACCACTGCTAGGGCATATGCTGCACAGCTCTGAGGCAGCTTCATTCCTGTTGCTCCCTTTCACTCATGAGGTTAAAGTCAGACACAGCAAAGCTAAGAAGCGTACCCACACTGTGTGTAAGATTAGTTTCAAATGCAGAAATGGCACTTAAATGTCCAGCTGTCCAGTCTAGAGTCTGAGATTTTAGGCTCCAGCTCCATTATTTCAGCTAAACGGGATTATTTTTGCCTTTTAAGACCAAACTGCATTAGGTCTTATGAAATAAACAAAAAGCTCTTGAAATTAAATGAATTAGGAAATCTTACATTTACCAAATAAGGTTTTTTTAAAAGGTTGCAGGGCAGTAACACTTTCCCTAAGTCTTTGGCTTCATTAGAATAACTAAAAGCAGCAGCACAGTGCTTTTTGGTTGCGGTAATGTCAGGCAGGCAGAAGGCGTGCCCTGCGCTGGACTCTGCCTGGCAATCTTCATTTCCTGACTACGGCACAAACCGGCTTCTGTGTCTGCATGCACAACTCCACGTTTTGTATTTTTTCTCTTAATAATAATGCAGCTGTAATGCCTGTCCTGCACGTATGTTTTATGTAAAGCATGGTTAATATCGAAAAGTGTTATTTGCATTTGAAGATAGTGGAGTCTTTTCTGATTAGGAGGCAGGTTTCTTGCAGTTCTGTAAGAAACATATTTTTTTTCCCATCCAGTTATAATGATCCTGTGAGACGTGACAAGGAAACAGGAGTACAGGACCAAAAGCCATCTGTTTCTTTTTTGGTATTTCATATTGCATGGAGTAAGAAGGTGGCAAAGCTTATGTGCTTAAGCATGGGGGTATAAAATAGGATAGTAATGTTTACCATGCTGTAAAGAAATGTCTTTGAACCAAAAATAGATTTTTTTTTGTTTTTACCAGGACTTCTTACCATAGTTATAGTAAAGCTGGCTGCCACTTGTGTTTGTGAAAACTTTGCTTTCAAGATATTTTACATATTTCATTTAGGCAGTGCAGTAGATGGAAAGATGACTTCCATGCCTGAAAATATGTAGTTTTTTCTTCAGCATTCTGATACTACTTTTTAAAATTATTATTATTTTTCTGCATTATGCCATTCCTGAGACTAATTCTATAAGCAAAACTTGGTTTCATTTTAAAAACTGAAGTTTAAGGCTAATTCTGGAAGTAGAATGTAAATGTTGAATAGATTTCATTGATATTTAACTTTATGAAATGTAGCCTTTTGCATGCACATTTAGACTTTTGGCATTCTCAGGTACGTCCATACCAAAGCCTAGCAGTGCTTTACTCTGCAGTTTATTTCAACCAACTATATTTTGTCCTTTTTATTTCTGCTTGCCATATGATCTTGTACTGTATTTACCTAAAGTGTGGATTTCCACCCTGCAGAATACATAATGAGAGTTTAGGCAGTAATAAGCTCCAGTGGTAGGTTTTAAAAGCCATACACCGGTGTTAGATTTGAAAGCAGCAGGCTGAAAAAATAAGGGGTTGTGCATATCTTGTGCTAGCATTAACACACTCTTACCCAACCCCTTCTCTGCTTTTCCCTCACATGTTCTATACATTTGCAGCCTTCAACTGCATCATTTAGCTGCAGTATCCTTACTGTGGATGACCAGATTAAAAAGTACCGCCGTAAATATACCTGGAACTTAGAAAGCAAAGGGAAATAATTGCCCTCTTTTTCATCTCGGGAGTGAAGTGCCTTTTCAATCAAAGAGATTTCCACTGCTTGCTAAAGACTATTCAGATGAGAAGAATACATTTGGGATATTTGGGCTAGTTAGTGCTCACTTCCCTTTTTTCTGCATTAACAGAATAGCCCTCTTTGTAAGATCACCCAATTTTTTAGACCTTTGTAAAAGTTTAGGTCAGTCTTGGAATCTTGTGCTTTTGTTGGCCTGTCACCAGTTGGATCACGTTTATAGAGAGTCTATTTTTTCCCTTAACTATTTGCATAGCCCCTTTTCTCTTTTGTGGTGCAAGCCAGAATTCCTGGAAGCAGGTTTTACTGCCTGCGGGATCTCGAAGGCCGCCTTCTCCACGGACGTTTCCCTCTTCAACTGGCTGAGTGCCACACCGCGATTTATAATTTATTCAGTGGATCCATTACTGATTCTCTGTGTATGTTTTTTGTCTAGACTGAGGAAGGGCAAGAAGTCATTCCACCTAAATCTTCTCAGGACCTGTCAGAGAGTGGCATCCTTTCACAGACACGAGAAGTAGTGACTGCTAACTTTAACACAATTGCACAAGAGTTTAAAGATCTTGACTCTTCAAAAGATAATACAGTATCAAAAGAGGAGTTCCGGGATATATGTAACCGACATTTTCAGCAGCTGACTGAAGAACAAGTAAGAAAACTATATTAATTTGTCTTGTTAATTTAAATGCACAATTGGGTAAATTGGCTATGGCTAGAGACATGTGTTTGCATACTGTTTTGTATAGGCAAGTAGTTTAAAAATTTGGATGAAATGAAAATTGTTTAGGACTATCATTCCATGAACATTTGTTGCTACATTTGTGGGAGATAATTTTTTTCCTTATCTCTGAGTATGGTTATGAACTATAATAATCACAGGCTTTCTAAAGCAAAGTCATGGAGATGCTATTGCTAATAGCAAAGGTGTGAATTTAAAGCACAGTAGTTCTCTTTCACTAGTTCTTTATCTGTGTATTTGCTATTTTTAAAGTTTCTTTTTTCAGTTTTAAGTTAATCCACTTCCAGTTGATGAGGAAAAAAGCCTTCTCAGCATGGAATAAAAAGTACTTCCATGGGGAGCTAATGTAAATTCCTTTTTCTCAGTAGCTATTTTGTCTTGCCCTCCTTGGACAAAGAAAGGGGCAAGCCTTTGACATTTCACGGCCACCTCTCAGCTACTTTTCTGGGTTAAAGATTCCTCCAGATTAGCATCAGTAGAGTTTATATAACCTTGAATTTAGCCTGAGTGACTGAAGTCACGGCATGAATCTGGCAGTACAAACCATCCGATAAGCCCAGTGCTAATCTCAGGGGAACCTGAGAGGCCAATCTTTCATAAAATTCTACTTCTGCTGAACTTAAAATGAAAAGAGCCTTTTTTCTAATCTTTGCTAATGCTGGTTCCATGTGATTTTTCCTAGTCCAAAGACTAGGTGAATAATAAAACAGAGAGAATCTTAACTAAAAGATTTTGGATTTTACTTAACAACAATCTAACCTTCATGCTCATAATTTCATCAGTGTAATTTGGCAGCAAACTGAAAGACAAGACACAGAGCCTCCAAACTCGTACGCATGTCTCCACTACAGAAAATTATTTTGGTACTTTACACATTGCAGATATACCCTCTGATTTCTTGGCCTGGCATTTACGACTATAAATTGCAGACAGGAGCAGGGCCTGCCTGTAGTTACAGTAAAGAGATTGCACACAGTCTACCATGTTATCAGGCACTGCTATGCATGTGAAAAGTTGCAGATGAAAGCACTGAAAAAAATCAAAATATTTTCAACTTCCCCCTTGGAAATAGAAAAAAAAACCAGAATGGCCTGTGTGCTCTATTCCTAGCAGCCACACTTCTTGTGAGGTACCAAATGCAAGTTGCCAGATTTGAACGTAGAGCCTCAACATCAGGTGAAAGCAAAAGTGAAAATGTGGTGATACTCTTTCCTCATCCCTGTGAACTGCAGAGCAAAAGCGCTGGGGTAAGCTCATGGCTTAGCCCTGGTCGAGTCAGGAGAACACACACCTTCCTGAGCTGTGAAAAATCTCCTGGGTTTTGGGGTTTTTTTTGGAAGCAGTAAGGCAGGCATCTCCAGCTGAAGAGTCCTCCAGACTAGATCCTGTCTACTTTACAGTCAAGAAGAAGTGAAGGGACACAGGAGCTATTTTATACTTAAAAGAACCTCAGATGAGTGAAGAAAAAAAATCTTGATAGAAACTGTCATCCATAATAGCAACAAGAAGCAGGCCTGAGGAGCCTCATTTATATAAGCAGCAGCCTCTGTGTGAGTGAAACTCAAGCCCTGTATCTCCAGAGATATTTTGATTTTGACAGGCCTCTCAAAGATATGCCTACGTATATCTATATGAAGATGCCCCAGGAGAGCCTTCCAATCTGAGTACAGGGTTTGCCACTGCTAATCCAAACCCTAGCTGTTCTGGCTGTTGTTGCTGCTCAGAGTTGTTACAGAAGTGTTACTAATAGTCATAGTCTGGATGACTTAATAGAAAATGCCTTCTTTTATCCTTTTCTGGATGATGACCACTTACTGTTTGCTATTAGCAAGGCTCAGCTGGAATCTGTATCGAGTAGTGGATGAAGAATTTCTTCCTGAACTTTAGCTTCTTGGTCTTCTGAATTTCTGATACTGCGACCTTTTTCATGAAAGGCTGAGGATGGCAAACATGCTGCACACAAGGTGTTGATTAATATCTTGCCGACTGACATCCCCCTTTTTGTCACAGTCACTGTTCTCCTCTCTGCTTGAACTCCCTTGACTTGTTTGAACTATCTGCAATGCCCCAAATGGCTAAACTTTGTTGGATGTTGAAATAGTTTCTAACTATAGCTAAGTCAGCTCATCAGGGTTTTGTTCTATTTAATTGAAGTTTGTAATACACTTTGAGATCCTCGTATGAAGTGTGAAGTATAATCACAAGCGCAAAATAGAATTGTTTATAATTCATAATGTGGTAGCAGCCAGGCCAATGGGGGAAAGTTGAAAGGAAATTCAAAATGTATCCTTTGCCCTTTGAAGTTTGACTGCAACTTGGCACATGCATCAAAGAGGTGACTAGTTTCCTTTAGGGTTTAAGTCTCTACCGAAAAAGATCAAATCAAAAGCAATCTGAGGTTTCCAATTAGATTTATATTAAAAATCAATAATGAAGACCCTAAAAAGGCATGCTGATGACTCTTGAAACGCTCGCAAAATGAGTGCAGCTCATTTAAGGGCAGGCTGCGATAATCCCTGCTTTGATTAGTAGCTTATATCATGAGTAGTCCCATTTAATTCAGTGCAGCTACTTTTTGAATAAAGTGCCGTTCAGTGGGAAATCAGCCCAGTCTCATCCTTATGGTTCCGTACATGGCCCAAAGGCTGGGCAACCTGCCCTGTGTCGGGCCAAGCAGCCACATGGACCTCCATGAACAGCAGAAGCAAGGGTATCGGCAGCTGCCCCCAGGTCTTCTGTAGGCTGGCGGAATTGTAGAGGTATGGTTCCTTGCCTTACATCATAACTATTTGTGATTCTAAAGGCTGTAAAGATTTCCTGCTATGTTTGTTTGTGCTGATTCATTTTTGCCCTCGGGGTGAAATAATTTGTTGGTGAAAATACAATAACTGAGGAACCTTAATGGCCTGCTGAGATGGTGGCATAACTTAGGTGCACCTGATAGGATGAGAAATTCGCCTCAGCGGTACTTAGCCAGGATACAGGTGCACCATGTATCTGATTTACATCTCATGTTAAAGCATTATTCTTCTATACTGCAGCTCAATCACAGTGTCTAATCACAGGGTTTAGAAGTTTAAACAGCACACTAAGGGCCCAATTCAATTTAAAAATGTCCTGCAGAAATCCTTCTTTCATTGTTTTCCCAGCCTTGTGCAGGCTTCTGCAGCGAGGCTGTGATTTTTTTTTTTTTTAAATAAGATGGGCCTTAGGATTCCTTCTATTCCAAGGCACCATCTCCCTTTCTTTTTGATATGTTTTGTCATAGCCTTAGTACTTAAGCATATTCTACTGTTGTAAAACTAGCATTTACAAAAGTAATCTTTTTCTTCCTCATTAGTTTGAAAATCTTTGGAACACAGTGGATGTCAGTGCTGACGGACGGTTGAAGTATCAAGACTTTTTGAAGAAGTCTAGCTCAGAACTTGTAATGACACCATCAAGGGCTCCCAGTGCAACTAGTTCTGCAGCTTCTACCAAGCCAGCTACCCATGCTGGGCAGGACTCATGTGTGTCTTCTCAGCTTGAACGTCCCAAGACACAATCTTCTCTAGTAGTGCAAAAGAGCGTAAGTGTGGTTATTTTATGAATTTTCTGGATTTTCATTTCTGTGCATAGGCTGAAAAACCTGTGGAACTTAGTGAAGTTATTCCTATTGATTACCCATAAAATCAGGTACAATAACCTGTCAATAAGCCAATGAGGTAATTTGCAAAACTGTGTTACAAAGACAAAAATTGGGCCAGATAGTAACTCCACTGAAGTCAAAGGATGTATGTTGACTTGTACCAAGAGCATTCCCTGCTGTTACCTTACACATATCCATCCGAGCTGTATGGCAAATAAAACGTCTGTGTTTAAGTACAATCAGATTTCTGAGAACAAAGTAAATAGCCCAAATTACAAAGGCCCAATAGCTGAAAAAACAGCATAGAAAAAGATATAGATGGCTTATCTGTGGTCATCTGACAAAGCTAGGCAGGATTGGCAGTCGTGATTTTCTAACGGGAGTTTGCTGGCCTGTCCAAAAACATTCTGGTGGTCTTGTCTGCTTGCTAGTGAATGCCAGATTACAGCTGTTAATTCTTGACAGTCTACCTTGACAGTACATGAAGGCCAGTGATCTGAGAGAGGTAAGAGAAGTGGATTAGGAATGCAGTAGTTTTGCTTCACTTTTGCATCCATATCTGTACCTCATGTCACTACTACACTTTGGTCCTCCCCACTGCCATACTGGCCTCTTACCCTACTGCTAGAATTCACAGAAGGATGGGGATATCATTACAGGCAGTAAAATTAAATATCCCCCTTGTGGAGCTGCACCTACCTATTCCACATTCTTTGACTACAACCGAACCTACAACAGGAAAATAAAATATTTAGAATTATTCAGTCCCCGAAACATGCTTGGATTTTCTGACTACTTCTACACGGAGATGTTTAGCTACTGAAAAAGAAATAACAGATTGAGCAAATTAAAGATGCAAACAACTTGTCATGGCTGGTAAATCTAAACATTGGCCCATTGCTAGCTCAATTATTGCTTTAACTATAGGTTCTTTCTTGAAAAGCTCAGACAATTAGCTACATGCATCCTTCGTGCTTTGATCCAGTTCCCAGAGAAAGGAATGGAAAATTCCTCGTTACTGTCTGCGAATGCTAGATTGGGCAGTATAAGACAATAGGAAGGGAACTTAAGTCTCCCCTAACTTACGGGTGTTGGAAAGACCCCAGCCAGCCTGAACACTGATCAGAATAAATGGTCCTGCAGCATTCGTTGCATGGAAATGAGTGTGAGGCCTCAGCAAGTCTGCACCAGTGAGGCCTTCAAGGAAGCACCAGGAAGTTTCACTAAATATGAGATTATACGTTGGATCTAGAAGCATAAATACCACTTTTGCACGTATCATACAGCTTCCAGCTCACCCACAGTACTGCTGAGGCAGCAATCAAAAAGACACTGAGCATTGGGATCCTCTCACGTTAGTCTTTCTGTGGCTCTGCATAGGACCACTGCAGAACTGAGTCCTCCCAGTAACAAATCAAAGCAATGTTTTTTCGTAATTCAGTGACTTTGCACTGGTTTGTGTTTGGTCTAAGATGGTACTACATAGCTCTTTTTGAACACAGTGCCTGTTGTTTAATAAGAAGCAGTTTGGAAAAACCATAAATGATTTACAGATTAAGCCAAATTAGGAAAAAATGGTCAAGGCCCATTAAATAAATAGTGTCGTTTTGACACGAAGGATGTTCTCTGCCACCAGAAGTGGTTCAAATGGTACACTAACCTCAAGTCTGGACGACCAGAAACTGGATTTGTCATCTGGTGGTTTGTCTACACAACTAGTAAAACTCAATAGAAAAAAAAAATGCCATTATCTATTGCTTTCAGATAACAGCATCCAGTCGTCCTCAGACAACAACAACGTGTTCTGCACCTGTCCTTAACTGTGAAACAATAGAAAATAAGATAAGAATGAACATTCAGCATTCCTGGAGAAGCATACTGAAAGCATGCAAAGAGAAGGATGTCAGCAAGCTAGGAGAGATCTCAGTGTCAGACTTCCAAGGTGTGTTACCATCTGAAAAGTGCTTTATTCATTCTCAGATGCATTCTGTTTTCTTTCTGGTGTCCTCGCCATAGGAATATCTGGCCTCTAGGAAGTGGCACCCGCTGCATGATTGCTCCAGGTACTACCTTGCTGTTGCAGAGCAGAATAGCTTACAGTAGCCTT
>JAAGAY010006336.1:34558-85661 GCA_011801015.1 Ardeotis arabs | reverse complement strand
CCTGATAGCGGTCTTCCAGTACCTCAAGGGGGCCTACAAGAAAGACGGGGAGAGACTGTTCAGTAGGGCCTGTTGTGATAGGACGAGGGGTAATGGTTTTAAAATAGAGGGGGGTAGATTTAGATTGGACGTTAGGAAAAAATTTTTCACAATGAGAGTTGTAGATCACTGGAACAGGTTGCCCAGAGAGGTGGTGGATACCCCATCCCTGGAAACATTCCAGGCCAGGTTGGATGAGGCTTTGAGCAACCTGATCTAGTGGGGGATGTCCCTGCTCCTTGCAGGGGGGTTGTACTAGATGACCTTTGAAGGTCCCTTCCAACCCTAACCATTCTATGATTCTATGACTCCTAGTATTTTTCTGTGTATCAAAATATCAAAAACTTGTCTACGGCTTTCATTAGTGGTCTTACCACTTCTTAGTCTTCTGGGTTCTCACCCATTCCACAAGATGTTTAAGAGAATTAGTAATGGCTGGGAAGTTCACCAGGATGAGTTTTACCATGCACTGATGCGATGAATGCATTTCCCCTTTCACCTGTATTTTTTGCCCTAGACCTTTCTCTGGTGATGCTAACACAGTGGATACCTGGTCACAGGTAGCCTGATGTTTGGGGACGGAGGCACGCTGGGCATGGACAGTTTCCTTACTCTTTCTGTTTTCTTTGTGTTATTTGCTCTCATTTCTTGTTGAGGATCTAACGATTCCTCTGTCTTTCATGTGTAACAGGTGGCAGAGCCTTTGCTTGCCCTACATCCTTTGGCACTTTAGCCCTTTAGATTTTCCTCTATACCAGAAGAAAACTGTCGAGTTTCAGAAGCCGCCTTAATGACTTCTTGAAACAACCCCCTTAAAAAAGAGAAGTTAATCACTCCCAACTGCCTATACACTGCACTTTAATGGCTGTCAGAGGAGTTCTTTCCCTGACCTGGAGGAACTGTTCTTTCTCTCTGTCAGTACTTTTTTCCCATAAAATTGGCCTATTATGAAGAGAATCATACATGATACAGTTTGTGTGGGTCTTCAGTGACACAATATTTCAGTGCTGTTCTTTCTGGAAAATACACATTAAACTTTCAGAAAGTGAAGAGTAAAGAGCAAAGAGCATTTTCCTCTTCCTAAAAAAAAAAAAATTATTCAAAATTTGGAGCAGAGCCTCAAACAAGTAATTCTTGCAATTTCAAAACAACAACAAAAGTGTAATTTTTCAGACTGAGTTCTGCACTAAAGAACAAATATCTGGGGTTAAACATAATCTTAAACCATTAGAATTCCAGAAATTATCATAATCTCTTCTTCCAGTGAGGACGCACATTGAAATGTACTACATGCAACTGCTAAACTCCGCACTACCAAAACAATGTCGTTTTACAGCTACGAATTGCCATAGACATTACCGTAGAGAGAGCCCTTGCCTTTCGTAGTGAGAGCGAGCTGGATGGACAGAGGTGGTAGAGCAGCAAGGCCAGCTCAGCTGCCTGTGGATTTTGTCAGTATATTGTATTTTAACACAAGAAGTCAAAGCCACAAAGTGCAAACATTTCCCATACCCAGAACTTTGTAAATATTCAGAAATATGCTAATCTAGATATTTACAGGCTGCTGCTCTGATTGTTTTCCATTTCTTTCTAACACACAGAGCTCCATTAAGAGGTTGGCAAACTATTTGAACAGCTCAAAGAAATTACCAGTTTTCCCTACTCTCAATCATCTGTTAATTCTTTTCCTTTTGAAAAGTGCAGAATTTTCTCCTCTGCTTGTCAGGCTCTGTGTAATTAACGCTGTTTTCCTGTTCTCCCAGCTCCCACATCCATTCCTTCCCACCTCTCCATGACACCATTTCCTTTGCAAGTTTGGAGAAACAATTATTCTGCTAAAAAGGCAAAAAAGTTCAAACTGTTTTTCATGTGACAGCAGAAACGTCAGCTGCACTTTTGCTGGAAAACTGGCGCATAATTTTCTGAGAATGGATTTAAACTTGCTGATTCCAGATCTCTTGAGGATCTAGGCCTTGATCCAGCCCCTTTGGGGGTCTACAAAGGGGAATGTGGAGCCAGCCCCATTGCTGGAGTTGGGACCGGTGCCCACCTCCCTGCCGCTCTCCTGGGGGACACAGGTCAGTTCCTCTCTACCCATGAAACCGCGTGTCCTGGAAAAGGAGAGCGGAGAAGGGAAGTGTTCCTGAGCGTGCCGATGTGGAACAGAGGGGTGCCGTTGGGTGGAAGGGACACTTCCCAGCCAACTTTTGAGTTTGGTTGTTGTAGACCTCCCTGCTGCCATGCAGTCAGCAAGGGACCTCTCACCTTTTTCCAGAAAATTTTGGGAAGACCATAACTGGTATCTTCATGCACACAGACACACGTCCAACGCAGTTAAAACCTGCCTGAAGTCAGTAATGAAACAAGCTTGACATTCACAATTCAAAATCTAAAATGAAAGACATCGTAAGAGATGTCTTTCTTCCATCACTCAAGCAAAATTTCTTGCCAGATTTGGTCAAAACATTTGCATTAGAGAACCAGATTTTCAGCCAGCATCTGAGCTTCTCTACAAATTACCACAAAGATTTTTATTCTTTTTTTTTTTTCTTTTCCCCCTCAGAGACAAAATAAAATGTTAAAAGGCTAATCTGTATGTAGGTAATACAACATTCCTTACACTTACGTACCTTGTGTGTACAGAACAATTAACTCTGATTCTTCTTTTAATAGCAGGATGAGAGCACTTTGAAAAAAAGGTAATGCTGGTGGCGGTCGAAGGAGAGCAGTTAGCTAAAAGATACATTTATTGGCTAAAAGCTACTGTCTATCTGATGGGAGGCTACTAGTTTAACTGGTTCGGATATTTCAGAAATGAATTCTGTTGTCCTCTGGTTTAAATATGGTGGAGATGTGCCCTAACTTTTAAGAACAGATGAATATAATGCGTTATTGAAAATATCACAGGCTATGGAGAGGGGAGTCAGCGTGCTGTATTCTTCTTGCAGGTTTATAAATGTAAACCACTGGTTTAGAGTTGAGGCTGGTTGCCGTGGTTGTGCCAGTTTTGCATTTTTCCCTGAGGACCGTGCCAGGGAAAGCCGCTGCTGCAGAAGCAGGGAGATCAGTGGCAGCTTTTGGGGCTGCAGGATCTCATGGCCCTGGCATCTCCCTTCTGCCAGCCTCCTCGTTTGGACCTTCCTAGCCCGGCTTTCTGTTCTAACGTAACAAGGGGACTTCTAAATTAGCTTTTGCTTTCTTTTTTTTTTTTTTTAATAATTATAGCCTATTTCTGTTGTGTAGGATTCCACCTAGCTAGAAAATAATGTTAGTTGATGTCAAAACTTCTTACAGACTTGAGATGCATAATACAGTAAAAAAAAGGATGTGGGGAGTGCTTATCTTAAAATCAGCAAATAGCAGCACCTCGAGCCTCGGTGCAGAAAATGGGGGGGAAAAAAGTAAATCTCTGCCTCAGATGTCCTTATTTAACACATCGCTTCCTTCCCATCAAGCCAGTGCACCAGTTAAGGAAACACTTCATCAGGGAGCAGGAGGCATCCGCGTACCACAGCCTTAATGCGAGAAGAGCAACGGCGATGTATGTTGTGGTTTGGAATAAAACTTGCAGAAGCTGAGCAATGAGGGGCAATAACAATTCTTCTTGTACAATATTTATATTAAATTGCTATAGTCCAAGGGGGCAGAGAGCTTGAAGTTTGCAGTTAGTTTCTGCTTTATGCAGCTGAAAGAGGTTCTTAAAAATTATTTTTAAGAAATCCATAAAAAATGAATAATTGTTTTTTATTTTTAATATGGTTGCTACAGATTCAGGGCAGGGAGCCTCTTTCTTTATGAATATCGCAGTAAAGAGCTACTTTGGCACTCTGTCTTGTACAAACCCAAAGGCCATTCATTCATCTATCGTACCGGTGCCGGAGGCAGGGAGCGTCTGCAGCCATTTATATCCATCGCTCTCCCCTGGGATGGAACAGGAAAATCTGTTGGCAAGAGTAGACTTTTCCTTATGTTTTCAGAGTCCTTCCAAGTACCACACTTCTCGACGCGTCTGTCAGCAAGCAATGGAGATTAAATATGCTTTCTTTTTCACATGGTCATCTTACATCATGGTGGAGGAGACGGCAAATGCCAAACCCAAAGTGAGAACTGCTGACTCAAGCAATATATTTTCACTGACAGCAAAGTATTGCTATTAAAGCCCAGCTGGATAACTTGCACCACTCCCATGGGTAATTTGACGGACTCGGCTAGAGATACCCGGCTGGATACCTGTATTTGGGGACGCCAAACCCTTCGACCTCTGTGGTTTTTCATAGCCTTAGTGGACGTCTAAGATCTGATGGACGTTTTCCAGCGCATAAGGAACCAAGAAGCAGTTTGTTCTGTATCTGCAGATAATTAAAACCCATTTTAAATTCCCTCCCTATTCTAAGATGTGTTAATTAGTTCTCCGCTAGTTCTATGCAACGCATGGGCCCTTAAAAAAAACTGCCAGCGTGCCATGTGGGTTTGCTGGGTGAATGATGAACAGTCTGGCTGTCCTAAACATATTGGGAACACTTTCCTGCACTGGTTCCTTGATTTTTACTATTAATAAATATAATTCTTACTAATGTGAGCAAAAATAACAATAAAAGCAAAAAAAAATTATGTCTTACTCTTACCGGCTGGACTCCACATGGGATTAGCTGTGAGGATGCGTGCAGTAAAATCCTCTTCCGCGTCAGCCCTGGGTGCTGGTAGGGAAGGGATGGGAATGTTGGGCTCTGCACGTCTCCATGGCGTTGTATGAGATTTGCTGTTCGTGGACTACCAAGGCACCATGGCACGGCACAGCCAACTGCTGGCTGCAAGGGGTTTGAGGGTGCACCAAGTGCTGCAAACACCTCTGTCCTCCTTATGGCCACAGTTAGCACTTTGATTGCCCAGGACCCCCTTGAAAATGAGGGATCCGCCTGGATTCCAAACCCCACGTTCACTGGATGTGTCAGTAGTGCCGCAGGGATGGTGCTGAGGAGGTCTGCGAGTTGCTCACAAGTCAACAGTCCCTGGTTGGTAAGTCCTGCTCTCAGACCTCTACCCCTAAAGGAATTATTACAAAGCCGTATTTTGTAAAAAAGAGTTACTGATTCCCATGCTGGGGAAGAGGAGAAGAGGGAGAGGAAAGGCATCTGCGAGATATTTCTTTTAAAAATTGTTTTCTGTTGGTTCTGCTTTCCTGGAGAGCACTGCTAACAATCCTTTGTCAGGATGCCAGGGATCCGTTGTTCCAAATGCTGCATAATTAAGTGGGCAGTATCTGCAGAGGTGTACAGCCACCAAAACTGCTTAAATGAAAGGAAGCTATAGAGCAAAATTTTGGAAGGGCACTGTGGAATTTTATTTTCTGAGTGGCTAAAAGGGCAAAGGCCTTGAACAGTAAATACTGACTACAAGATCTCATAGGACACGACTGGCTAACATTGGTAACCCATCACCTTAAGGTTGTTTTCAGTCGCAATCCCAACTAGAAATAACAAAAGGGGAAATAAACAGATTAGAGTTTGATGAGAAGGTAAAACATAATTATGTGGACAGCTTTGATTGATAAATCCAAAATCAAGGTAGCAGAAGTTCTGCTTCTCATTAATACAATGTTTAATACATTGTCTGTTAAGCTATAAACTAATTATTGAGCTGCCTTTGACAATGCATCCCATTATTTTCTTTTGTTTTGCACTAGATGTGTTTAAATTTAACAGACGTGTATAGGTACAGATTACCTGTTTTTTCAGGTTCTTATCCTGCTGAAAAGCAAAAGTGAACAAAGATGCATGCAAGCAAAAAGAGTAAGAGTTTAGTAAGAGTAAAGCAAGCCATTCTGTTCTCAAAAAGCCTGGTAGCTGATTAGCATTGATTAGGTCAAGGTGGCCTATCCTAATACAATACAGTTCTTAAGATCTCAAATTCAAAACAGCTATAGTAAATAAGATTAATAGAACCAATTTTCTACTCCCAAGTAACATTGTAATATAGCTTCGTATGACTGGGTTCACATTGGAAAATAAATTAACGACCAATAAAGCACGATGGAAGCACAGTTATGAGTTTCCAGAGCAGCATAAAACAATTAAGTCCTTTATTAATGCGAAGTGCATGAACCAGATTATCAGCTGATACGAACTGACATGGCTCTACAGTATTTAAAGAGCTGTCACAGACTTTTTCCCCCGATGTTCAGTGTGTTCCAACGTGCTCTTTTCCTTTTGTTTTCTACATTTCTGATTCAGTTGACCTTTGGTCAACTACTGCGCAGCAGTGAGCTTGGGTGGGCCACCTAAACATGCTTAAAAATACCAGATATAAAATTGAAATATTTCTGTTAGTTCTTTGGAAAGAAGACAAAATAGGAGGCTAGTGGTATGTTGTGATACATTTCCAGCATCTAACAGACAAGAGGATAGATTTTCATTCTGGTTAATCTGAATAAAAGACATACCTTACGGTGTGCTTACACTTCAGTTGTTAACGTGGCCCCATTTGGAAAAAAAAAGACATTCTGTCTTCTTCGAGGCAGCCTATCTTTTAATCTCAGGAAACTTGCTGTCATTTTCCCTATTTTACACCAATTTCCTTCATTCTACCAGATTTCAACCCCTCTCTGGATGTTTATTACATCTAGAACGATGTACGCAGCTTGCCAAGCAACAAATTACGTTCTATAGAAAAAAAAAATTTAAAATGCTGCTTATGTCTAATTAACTTCACTGTGGCATGTTTGACATTACCGGAAAGTAACCTGCAGAGTCCAGGGCAGAGCTGTGCCGAGCTGAAACTCTCCCAAATGACTGCTATTGATGAACAAACAGAGAGGGTCGGCGAGGTGGCAGCACACAGGATCTCCAAATGCGTGCACTGCTTGCACAAACAATGTGTTGGCTGTTGAATGTTCATTTGGTTTATCTGCAGACCATTAAAACCGCCCTGGTATTTAGAACTACAGAGGCTTAGAAAAATGCATATTCATTCCACTCCCCCCTCCCCTGCCCCGAGAAACCCAGCTAATATTGAATCAATATTTAATTTTAGCAGGCAGCCTTAAGACTCTGAGAAATTGTGTCTGAGAGACTCTGTCTCCCGAAGGAAGAAGTCAAGGGGGCTGTTTGTGGTAAGCTCAGCCTTGTCAGCCACGATACGATTTCCTCTCAATCATTTCCCTTGGCCTTACACAATGTAATTGTAGGCACAGGGACCATTTTTCCGCTCTATATTTGTATACGCCTAACTCAAGGGGGTCAACCCGTGTAAGGTAATATAAATAATAAATAACTAGGGAAGTGGCTGTGCCAACTATCATGCTCACCCAAGCGAGACTTTTAGGCTCAGTTTTTAAGCTCCTGAAGTGGGGAAAGGATCCTCTTGTCATGCCAAAGCTGTGATTTCCTCCGATTTCCGTCTGCTACAGCAGCAGCCCTGGAAAGAGGCAGCCAAATTACACCAGCTCTAATGCTTTTGACAATGTTTAGTCTTCACCTTAAAATTACATCTCTCCTGTTCCTTTTAGGTCTTTTACTTTTGCCTTTTCATATCAATTTTGAAGAGATGCAGACGCCAAGTGAGTGATGTACGCAGACCCCGGCACCAATGAGTGTTACTTTCATGGGCAATCACACGTCAGATATTTTTCCTAACAGATCTGGCTGTTTGTCTTTTGTTCCCCAGCATGTTAATGCTTTATCTATCCGTTTGGGAAAGGCGCCAGACAATCAAATGAAACATCTTGGGAATCTGAGACACAGACATTTAAATAAATGCAGGTTATCGAGAAGATATTATTTCTTATTCACTTCAGGCACATCAAGATGTTCCAGAGCTGAAAAGAGAAAAAAAAAAAAAAAAAGTTATGTGAATGCTAGGAGCATTGCTAAATTAATTATATAAAGAATTTAAAGAAGTTCCTAGCAGACTTTATACTGTAACTCATGTCCTACAATCACAGGAAGAGACAACATTCAGTCATGTGAACTGCACTTTGAGCCTGAAACAGCAATGAATTCTCCTGTAACAGCAAGTTTGTTAAGGTATGGCACATCCCCTTTGCAGGCATCAACTGTTACAGCAGATTTTGCCCCAAAGTAGCTGCAAGCAAAGGATGACGCTGAACTTCTCACAATGAAAAGGCTGCTGAGGACTAAATAACGACACCGTGATTTAGGGTGCTGCGAAGGTGCTCGCGGTGTACGGGGTACAAATGGAGTTAGAGCGCTTTGGGCGCAGTAATTACCTCTTTTGTCTTTAGTGTGCCAGCGCTACAGAGAAGATTGTGTGTCGCCGGAGTCAATAAATCATTCACTAGGAGTGCGGCGTAGTGGTCCTTGCACAACATAATTAACAAGCTAAACTGTGACTACAGCATGCCCAGCTGTAGAGAAAGGTGGGATGCTTCCAATGACTCAAAACTCTTTCAGGATACAATTTCAAGCTTTTACATCCTGGAATGTTAATTTGGACTTTATAAACTGAAAAGTGTAGTGAGGATCATAAAGTCCTGTACGCCGAGGTGGTAATGAGATCTTTGCTTGAACTTTTCCTGCATGTGACAGTGATTAGCGTAATGCCAAATCCAGATTCTGCCTGTCTGGGAAGAAAAGTACCTCTGCAAAAATATCGATGGGCCTGCATATCGAGGCCTCAGTGCCGTTTAGGTCAGTCTTTGCTTATGCAGAATAAATGTTTGTGCATTAGGTCCCATGGCCGTTTCACCTGCATAAAATTCTACGTGAAAAATCAATGCTTATATTTATAATGGGGACAAACAAGGTCCAACAGATTTAGGAGCTTTGGGTTTAGGAGATGTCATTTTTCTTACATATGCTCTGCACTGAGCTTGACTGGGTCAATTTGACCCAGACCTTTGAGAGCGTTCTGATTCCTATTGATTGCAGATTTAAAAAATAAGTACCCCGGCAGCTTTCAAGGACTCGAGCCTTTGATCCTTCTCATATGATGCAGAGCGCACATCAGCTCGCACGGGCCAAGTCAAACTGTCTTTGAAGCTTTTTCTGTGCTCTGTCCGGAGCAGTGCACTGCACTATATTGCAACATGTTGGGAACGTGCACATGTTTTTATCTAATGTTGAGGGACCACAGCTTTTTTCAGCTTTTAACCTAATTTAGATATTTTTTTTTTTAAATTCTCATCAGTACACAGATGTAACAGAAAGGGAAATGAATATAAATACCTGTTAAAGAGTTCTGTAATCCCAATATAGTGGGATAGACACATGCATAGTTCTAGAGCACCCTTTGCTGCAGAAATACCTCCCCTGTGTCCCCTGGGAATTGCTCAGGGCCCTGGGATGCCAGGAGTGTCTGGCCTCGTGGGTCAGCCCTCCCATGCACTGCTAAAAATTCTGTACTAAAAATTATTTTTATTTTTCCATAGCTAAATATTGCAGAATTGTCAATGATTCGCAGTAGCATCATGGGGTAAATTTCTGTCTCTTGTTCATTTGTAAAGCTTCAGACTGAAATATTTAAAATCTGGGAGCGAAGAAGAGCACTGGGTGGTTTGCAGGTCAGCATCAGCCAGCGGTGCTGTAGGATGCCCGTGTCCCCGCAGCGACGGCAGGCCGCGTGCGCCAGCCAAGCTGCTCAGCTCCGACTACTGATGGGGCCTTCGCTCTGTCTCATTGAGGACTGCCCCAATTAAGGATTGCAGCCTAACCATTTTAGTTAAAACTAAATTTAAAAAAAATCAATTCCTTTGAAAGCTCTGATTTGCAAATGGGAAGGACAGGCTTTGCTTCTCTGTAATTGTTATTAAAGGGTTGTATTAAGACAAGTCAAACTGCTTGTTACCAAAGGAAATTGTAGTCCTCAGTCAATACCTCTCACACTTTCAGATAAATAGTTAATATACTAATTGTGACTGTTACATGGCTTTAATTTACAAAATGTAGGAAGTTTCTTTTAAAAATACTTGAATCTGGAAAACTGAGATTAATAAGAAGAATATCCTGTTCCTCTGTCTTTGTATTAGGTGGTGAAATGCAACCTTAAAAGACACAAGAAAAAACCAAGACGCTTTTTCCCGACCTCAGAAGTCTTCCAAAAGAAGGATTTTGGTGGTGTGGCCCACTACACCCTGTCATCTCCTTGAACCCCTACTCTTGTGGTGCTCTGTTTTAGCCTGAAGAGAAGGAGATAGGTTGTCTTTTCAGAATTCATGGGAAAATGATTGCAATATTGTCCTGGTTCTGGCTAGGATAGAGTTAATATTCACCTGAGCTGGGAGGAGAACCAGAGCTGGTGGCCCCTATGGCTGGGGCACCCAGCTGGGATAGTTAACTAATGAGCCAACAGCCGAGGTAAGTTTACCCAAATTAGCCGAGGGGCTGTTACACCCCATGTGACATCATGCTCAGTGTATAAGTGAGGAGGGTGCTGAGGGGAGCTTCCTGCTATATGGGAAGAAAGTGGATGTGGAGATTTGTTGTAAGCTATTGTGCTGTATTTGTTTTCCATCACTGTTTTGTTTTCTTCTGTTATAGCTCTTAAATTTTTTGTTTGTTTGTTTCATCTCAACCCAGGCATTTTTGTTGTCTTTTGTTTACCAATTCTCCCTTCTGTCCCACTGGAGGGTGGGGGGAGTGAGAGAGAGAGATTGTGTAGTCTGGTCCCAATCAGGGCTAAACTGTGACAAATATATGTCTGAACTCATAATCAGCTACCTACTTTTGCACAGATTAAAGTACAAAATAAAAAATATCAGTCCAAATTCCACTGTCCTCCAACATCACTGGAGATGAATTTACTACCGTAAATTCTAAAGCATATTATTGGGATAAAATTACTACCTTTCCATTCACTTCATTATGCAAATGTATATACTTATTATATTATTCAATGTATTAACTACATGTGAGCTGTACTGCTTGCCCAATCAAATAATATTATTACCAGCAAACAGGAAATAATGACTTAGAGATAATGGAAAGAGTAAATCAGATAATTAACACAAGTTTCCTATCACAGGGAAAAGGGTGTGCATGTCAGATGCTTATAGCTAACAGCTCTGGATTACATGGAAGGGGATCGAATTATCTGTTATGTGCAAAATACATCCCCTTTATTTCTTAATCCTTGTCTCCAAGATTGGCTCATGACAAGCACTCACTGGGCACAAAGAAAGCCTCCATCATGGGTTTCAAACACATTGAAGTCTCCCTCTGTGTTTCAATTATTTTGGCTGGGTGCTGAGGATCCACAGAAGGTAAAATTGACTTTACCGGGGGAGGCTGTGCCAGCCGAGGAGAGCTCGTGGCAATGGCACTCGGCCAGCGCTAGCAGTCGCGGCCCCGCCAGCAAGGCCAGGGTGCTGCACATCCCACTGTGCTGGCAACATCCAAAAAGATAGGAGGTTTATTATCATTATTTGCTTATTTATCTGAAATAAACTTTCTAGGAGACACAGTATGTAAATTATTATCCTATTTAAAGTATAAAGCTATCTATGAATTTATCTGTGAGAATTTATGAGAAGTTGTCCTGGAGATAATGACATTGTGTCTTCTAATTTCCTTTGAAATAAATCTTATTTATGTAAAATTAAAAAAGAAAAGATAAAAAAAATGTAATCTCTGTAGTAATATTTAGACTTGCTAGTTATAAAAATTATTTTGAAAAATGTATCTTTCCTCTCACTTGATGACAAGTGTTTTCCATCAAAGCAGCACGGGCGTAGCTCGCTGCAGGAGTCACAGCCCCAGGTCGCGAGGCTATCGATAGCAAAATTTATGATGAAGTCCCTGTTTACAAATAACCAGTCCCTAACAGAGTCTGAGTCCTGAACAAGGAGCAGGGGAAATTTCTTCAAAAAGATGGCAAAAAGTCCCTTCTCTATTTTACAGACAATTTGTATTTAAATGCTTGTTTATTAGAAAGAGCAAAAATGGGTTTTGCATGTTAAACTTATCCAGAGTTCTCACCTATGGGTGACTGATTTAATTTTAATAAAATTGTTCTCTTGCATTTTCCCACATTCTCCCTCAGTGTCTCTGCTTTTGCTACTGTAATTATTCAAATTACTGATGCCGCACATCAGGTGTGGTAATACGGGGGAGGAGAGAGGATGAACAGTTCAATTAATTAAGCCAGGCTGTAGCAGATCATCATCATTTTTCAAGGTGTCAGCTGGAGAGATCTCTGGGAGCGATGCAGATTAGCCGGGACCACCTGGGAATTCAGTCTCATTTACCATCACAGCGTTTCAGAGCGTGCGGAAATAAGACTTGTCAAAGTTTAATGGTAAACCCACAATAGAGATAAAACATTATTTGTGGGATTGTCCTAAAACGCTGTTCATTTCCATCCCTGTAATACAGAAACAACCCAGTGAACCCAAGAAATTTTCTGATGTTGTGCAGAGAGGACTTTTGTTGGTGGGCTTTGATAAAGTCAAAGCCAACCAGAAATTCTAACAGTTGTTAAATCATGGAATGCCACCATTGAAGCAGTGAAGGAGGGGAAGCTGGTAAAGCAAATATGTGATACGAAGCACAGAAAGATAAACATGAATTCTGTGGTTGTTTCTCGTGTGTCCAGTTAAGAAAACTGAGTTTATGCCCAGCTTGATTCAATATGAAGCCGCCTAAATTTCTAGTTTACATCTGTTTATTTATCTAGCCTGGAACTAGACAGTCTTGAGAGCAGTCAATAAATTTTCTCGCACTTAAGAAGTGCTGGCACAGCTATTTCAACATGCGCGATTACAGAACTGAACAGCTTTTAGCTTGTGGCTGGTGCTGAGGGCTCACAGCTCAGATTGCCGCGCAGGGCTGAAAGCTGCCAAGCCGGAGGACGCGCATCTGGCCTCCCGCACGTTGGGAACCTCCACTGGCTTTCCTGTGTCGAAGGCTGGAAGGATCCAGCAATATTTCATCCTGGAGTCGTATTTGCATATCTATAGTCTGCATGCTTCAGCATGGCTCCCTTTATGAAATTATTCTGCACAGGTGCATATATTTGAGTGGCTATGTGTATTTTTGAATTTTTTACACACGACCCCAGTTCTTTGGACATTATGAGCCCTGGCCTTGGTCTGTAAGACCATTCATCCCTGTGACACAATGCTTACTGGTTTTGCTGCTTTATCACTCTTTATCCTGCAGCTGTGTGCCTGTTTGGGCAGCTAATCCCAGTGCTGAGACTGCTCACCTGCGAGAAGGGTGGGGGGCAGCCCTGTGATGCCTGGGTGGGGCTGGGCTTTCCGTGTGGTGAAGAGGGCTCTGACCCACCCCCAGGCTGTGAGAAGAGACTTTTGTGGGGCTCTGGAGGCTGCTGGAAGTAGCTGGAATGAAGAGTGGAAGGAAGATCTCAAAAAGGTAGATTTAATTCCTTTTTTTTTTTTTTTTTAAGTGTTTTCCCACAGTACATCTGCATTTTCTATTTTTAGAGAGTTGTGTTGTTCTGGTTTTCTATCCTAATGTAAGAGATTGGAAGCTCTTTGATGTCTTCACAGCAACTTTTGGCTGTGTGATCCAGCTGACTTTGAATCCCTCCATGTTGTCTTTTTTTCTTTAATTAACCCCATGTAGAAAGATTGGCTTCCCCATCCTGAGGAGTGTAGGACCTGCCATTGGGGGGCTGGTATAGCAGGCACTAAAACAAATGCTGGGTGTGACTGTGACCTGCCTGTGCCTTTATCTGCTCTGCTTTCCCACCTCAGTGGAGCAAGCTGTGAGCCTCTCACCTCGATTTAATCCAGCTCAGTGGGGGCAGCCCCCTTTTTGGGCAGCTGGACCCCTCACCCTTGCGTCCAGATTGGGTGGCTCCAGCCAGAAAAACCAAAGGCGCTTCTGAGTGAGCGTGAGGTGGCTGGTGGGGGGATAGAAATGTACAGGTTTTGGGGAATGACTTGTTTGCTTTGAGAAAACAGCCTTGTTATGGTGATTATGTCTCTGTTTTGGAATGTTATCTTCAGTATAATTCAGGGAAACAGTTGGTGAGAACCTTTATCTGTCACACCTGAAATGGCTCCTGGGACAATAAATTTTCTCTAAAGGAGCAATATAGGCACTATTCACTGATTTAACACCCAGAAACTCTGGTGTTGTGCTTGGTGTATAACTCTAGAATTATTATTTTTATTTCCTTTTGTGTATGGTTATGGTACAAATATTTTCTAGTTCTTTTTTGTAAATAAGAAAGTACCTTGTTGGTTTTTTAAAAAAAAGTTTTTGTGTGTTCATGCACAACAGTGAGCTGAATCTGAAAAATTTGAGGAAGAGGTGAAAGGCTCTAGAACTGACTGCTTTGGGTGTTTTTATCACTAATTATCCACCAGTAAGTACAGTGACTGTATGGTCAGCGTGGGATCCTCTGCTCAGACACAGAAGACTTCTGCTAAAGTTAGTGGGGGCAGTTAATTACATCAATATATTGGCAGATGACTGGTCCCAAGTTTCTCTTTGTTGTAGTTTGGCTTTAGTAAAGGCCAAAAGGGGTAACAAATTTTGCAGCACAAAGGTTTGGCTCCGCCCTGAGCTTGTTCTTCATACTGCTTGAAGGTGTTTGGCATCAAATCCTGGGGCACCTCCCCCAGAAAGTTAGCTTTTGGTCCCAATTATTCAGTATCCTTACGAGATCAGCTGCTACTCACAGGCTCTGTGGGACTGGTTGGGTCTGTTGGGTTGAAGGCAGGAAACCTTATCCCACAGTTCCTCAAAACTTGCTTTGAAATACAAACACAGCTGAGTTAAAGGCAGAGCTGGCTTTCAGCAGCTAATTTGTAATGTACCTTCTAACATTTGACACTCCAAATACCTGGAAACTGGAAAGCACAGTTGGGTAGTGTGCAGAAGCTGGTGTCTCAAGCATCGCCATCGTGTAATACTCGGTTATGTACTACTTGGTAAAAAGAAGGGTTGTTTTGCATTTTTAAGGGCCATGATTTTTCTCAGATGATATACATTTCATTGAAGCCTATTTAATTAGTAGGTTACTCTCTGATTTTGGCATTTCACCTGCCTGGGCTGTGATGAGTCTGCATCAAGCTCCATGAGCAAATAAGTAATTTAAGGTGACATGTGAAAAGTCTGCAGTTCCAGTGATGCGGCATCCAGTTTGTAGATACTCTGCATACAAAGACAGCAAAAATGCAAGAATGAAGTAAATATTATTGGCAGTGACCGGGGGGCTGCGTGTGCTCTTTTGGGTAATCAAATGGTTTTTGTAGGCATCAGTGTTGCACCTTCCTTCACAGAGCGCTAGAGCCTGATCATACCCCCAGTTCAGTTCTTTCTTCCTCTGGAGAGCTGGAAGGTTATTCCAGAGCTTAATTTTTCTGATTCTTAGAAACTACAATTTTTCAACTTTGATGTTCATCCAGCTTACTTTTTTTTTTTTTTCCTAAATTTGTGTTGCAGCATAATTGTTTCTTCTCCCTTCCTTATTTATTTGCTGGCACAAGGTCTAGCTAGTTTTCTAGGCTAAATAAGCAATTTTATTGTAATGTCATCCTCTGTTCCCAGTTCTTGATCATCCGCACAGTTCTTTGTAATACTTGCATATGTCGTAATTAATCTTTCTTGAGCAAAACATGATATTGAAAATTGAGTTCTTTGTGTTTCTGTCTATTGAAAAAACGATGCATAATAGGATTTAACTTTTTTAATCACAAATTCCCAGTCTATGTAAAGCGTACTAGGTTTCTTCTTCTTTTACTTGCAACTGATGAATTCCTGACATTTAACAGAAATTCTTGTTGTTGCTTCCAAAAAGCATCATCTTTCACTGAACTGTACTCGTGTTTCTCTGTCTCCACACGCAGTGGTGAGATGGAGTCGGTCTGTGACTTGGCATCATGTGGTTCCTTCCCATGGCGTCTGATGCTCCCCAGTGAATGAACCTTCTATTAGCTAATTTAATTAGCATATTCCGGTTGGTACCTAACAAACATCAATCAGGGCTTAAAACTAATCTGTTTTAAGGCTGATACTTCAAGAACTCTGTTAATAACCTTTATGCAGCTTGAGGACTAATTTATCCTTTCTCCTCACCCCTGCCTTACCTACTTACAGCTCTCTTTGCAATACCTGTCTCCTCCTCTTGGGTTTAGTTTCTGTATTGAATGTTCTACTCACATTCAGGTATAATAGAATACTTAGCACACACTCACAAGTGTATCACTGGAGAGGTTAGAAGTGGAAAGCTCCTACTTGTTTGTTTAATATTGTACAAAACATATCTGCTGCTGTTCTTCAGGGGATCCCTTTTTCAGTCTCGATGACAAGAAGGCCTTCAGGTAGGTAGGTCCCTACACAAACGCAACTAAGGCAAATTAAAATTCTCAGGTAAAGAAGTTTGAATTGTGTTAATTTAGACTTTTGGTTTTTTTCCCTTAATTTGTCAGAAGGCAGGTGTGGACAGACTTGTGAACAGGTGAATAAGGGATATTTCATAAACTGGTAACAGCCTTTGAGTAGCCCTTCAATGTGAGCAGCACAGCTTTGCTGCTGATTTTGTTTGTAGTGCAGATCGATGCTGTTGATGTGGCTCGCTGACTTTACGTTAGCCCTGCTGACTGAGAGGATCTGTTTCGGAAAACATCTTCTAATACCTGTCAAAATAGAGAGGGGGGGGAAAAAGAAAGTACCGCTCCAACAAACTTGTCCTCTTGGCAAAATCAAGCTGACAAGCTGTGAAAAGCTCAGAAGTTTTTTGTCCTTGTGTGGGCAAGATTATGGGATGCTGCAGGGCTGGGCCTCCTGTCAGGTGCCTCCGGGTGAGCCAAGGCCGCTGAGGGGCGGTTGGAGCTGTGCTGGGGAAATAAAACGAGCTGCATTGTGGATGTTCCCTTTGTCAACACTGCCAGCGGTTTCCATGGGAGGGCCATAGAGGCAGGTCACTCCAGAGGCTTTCTATGTTGGTTTTTTTGGGGTTTTTTTTTTTTTTAATAAACAGAGCGTTTATCAGGTACTCAGCCAAGTTTTCATGGATGGTTTTGGTGACAACTGCTACTTGAAAGAAGGAAACGAGCCCCTGCCAAATGACATTGTCAACTCTGCGGGGGCAGAGCATTCTGCTGCCCACCCCACTTCTTTTCCTGGTGGAATTTTGGACCTCGGAGAATATCCTTGTGAGGGGCTATTAAAAAATACAGACAGAAGGCACAAAAGCGTCACCTCTTCCCATGCTTGTGCCTGGGCACCTCTGTCCCCTCTGTCTCAAAGCTGCTGATGGGTGCACACTGCATCAACGGGGAATGAGGAGAGAGAAAACCTGTACTCAATTGCTGTTAGTGACGTTTTTGCATTTCTCTCTTTCTTTGCAAACTTGCTACCCAGTCATTCCATGAGCTTTCATTGCCATAAACTCACTCCCCCGAGAAGCGGAGGTCTGTGGATCTTACGTTTGCAAAGATGTGTGGTTGTGGCTGTGTTACATCAACCCTGAAAATTGTTTTACTGAGATTATCCTCCTGCATGACGTACACTTCTTTGGGTACGAAGTATTTCAGGTTGACCAGCTCTGCTCTGCTTCGTCCGCAAGAAACTACGTTGTTCATGTATTTATTTACTGACACACTGCATGGTAATTTTTCTTCTTTAATATTCTGTTGTCTAATTGCAGTTAATTGCGGTTTTTAATCTTGCTAATTACTGTAAATCACGCTCTGCCAGCCATCCTTTCCTTCAATGGTAATAAGGCTTTTTTTTTTTTTTAACCTTGGAAGACGCGTGTAGTTTAATATAATAGAAGTGTCTCAATAATGAAGATTTATTGGTGAAGGCTACAGAGGATTGTGTGGCTGTATGTGAGAGCAACATGCTGTGTTACAAAAAAGGAACAGAGAAGTCGGAGCCTGTAAAACACTTCATTGGTATGAATGGCAGTCAGTATAACTTTAATTTTATGTCTAAACTAAGGTGGCTAAGCACAAGCCCTTTAATTAAACCCTTTAGAAGCCTGCAATGTTACTGGCGTACCGTTTGACAGGTGGAACGTCACCTCCATGCAATTAGTGCTTTGAGCACAGTACGCTGGCATCTCTGTGGTCCTCCCGTAGGTGTTTAATCTTCCAAGACTTTTCCTACTGAACGCTTTTGATTTCACGGCTAATTACTTGGTCTGATCACCATGTTCTATTAAAGTGCACAAATCTGGTCAAATTAGGGTCATGATTTCATGTTAAATGTAGGTCTGTGTAAGGGTCTCCAGATTAATCAAAGATTTGATCCATTACAGATTTCTTACAGCTTTTTGAATTTAAACGCCATCTGCATGAATATTTTCGTACTTGTGTATACGTCTTGGTGGCTGAGCTGTCTTTGAGGTTTCAGATAATTTCCATGAAGTAGAAAACATTTGTGTTCAGAGGGAAATATGTAACTGGCACACTCTGCAGAATGCAGATTTACTGTTTAGCCTTAGGAAGAACAGAAAGAACTGAAAAGTCACCAAAAATAGACTCTGCGACTGCGGTCATAAAAGTTAACAAGTAATGGGACTTGTAGAAAGATGATTAAAATTTATTTTTGATGATTAAGCATGGGTGTATAAAATGCTGGGGTTGCAATTCGTGTCAGTGATATTCCTGGTTATCAGATGAGAAATTTGGAGTTGGGTATCACCAGCTCCTGGTGATGTGGCTTTATTCTGCACTGTCCCTGTGCTCTCCTCCTGGAGTCTATAAATAACTAATGACAACCTGCCTTCGCTCCCCTCTGCTCTTCTCCTGCTCATTATTTAACAACTGCCTGCTGAAACCAACCAAGTAATCATGGAAAAACTGTATTAGGCTCTGCATCTGATGTGTCATTTTTAGAAGGAAATTTTTAATAATGAATTAACATCTGATATTCAGTCTTCTACAATGCTATTTCCATACATAGTTGTGTCAGTTATTACTTAGCAAAGCTGTAAAGACTACATATTGGTACGGTTCACAGGTTGCATTCTAAGCGTGCAGCACCGTTTAAAAGTTCATAATGATATCGCTTGTAAGACATAGTGTTATTCTTGGCTGCACAGTTACCGTGCTTAGAGGCATCTTCCATGCAGGTCCTCCAGTGCTACCTGTGTCCTGCAGCCTCTGTGGCCATCAGCTGGCATCTGGGTCTTTCCCTATGGGATGCTGTGGAGTCAAACAGCTGTTGGAAATCCCAGTTAATCTGAGTCAGTGGGCAGGGATGTGTTACTGTCCCTATGGTGAAAAAGAGAATTACAGCAGCTATTTTGAACCTGCTGAATGCAAAAATTCTTGCCGCTCAGCCTTATTCATGGATCGTTCTTGAAAACCCCACGGGAAGCCCCACGTTTATCTGTCTTGAGGCGACCCAAGAGATGCCCCAACAGAGTATGAAGCCATTGCAGGATCCCGAAGGCTACGTGCAGGTTTTTCTGGAGAAGACCACATCTGACACGCTTTAGGTTCACCGTGAGGCTGTAGGACATTGTGTTTAATATTTCATGCTCCTAATGTACCTTTGCAGAGCCTCCATGCCACACCGGTACTCGCCAAGCAGCTTACCCCAGAGCAGTCTGCATGGCAGCATCTGGGGACACGGGTTGGACGTGTCCTTGGGGGCACAGCTCTTGACAGCAATGCAGAAGTGCTATGGAAAGCATATGGTTCCCACATCCTATCCCATCTCGGAGACAGTCCATATATCCTGCAGTCTGGCTCTTTCCAAGCAGCAAGAAATTAAATCCCAGTTTCCAGAGTCCTCAGTAAACTCATTCACTCATTCGGTGATCTAATCAAAGGAAGGGGAGAAGCAAGCACTTTGAGCTTGACTATTACAGTTATGATCAATCACAAAACTAATAAAATCCAAAAGATATCTCTGAAACTTGCATGAAAATTGAATCAGCTGGCAAAAATCACAGTCATCATCTACATATTTGAGAAATAGAAGCAGGTTATATTTTATTTTAAGAGCTACTATTTCCCTTGCTGTGTTATGCTGATTTCAGTTCCTTCAGAAATGAGCCATGTCCAACCTGAACCTTTGCTTTCTGGTGAATGAATTTATTTTGCTCTTTTATTCCTTTTGGATTTGCTTGTTCCTGCACGCCCCTCTTTGTGCACCCAAATATGTTGTTCTTTATCCTGGTTTGCTTTGGGCAAATATTTTTCATCCACTGCATCAATAACCAGAGATACGGAAGCTTAACTCCGATTCCTGTGTTGGAGATGTGACTGCCCTGCCTAGGGGAGGTGATAAAGATTGACAGGGGCACTGACATTTTTGGTTTATTTTGTCTTCAGGAGCTTTGGTCGTTATGAGCACAACCAGTGTTAAATATGACTCATGAAGAGGTTGGGAGAAGGAGAGGTTGATATGGGAAATTTGCTGACTGGTACATGACAGCCTTTTGCCTCCAACATTGATTTATTCAAAGTATTGAGGGAGATCATTTGGGGAACTCTGAATTCCCCAGCATTTGAAAGGTGGGATGAAAGGGCTGAATGATCAAAAGCAAAGTTTTCCAAGACACACATGCAAGCAGACATGAGCTGAGTTGTGGGGGAGGTACTTCTCAGGAGATCAGCCTATGGGTCTCAAAGACTTTGATATCTCTTTCTCTCTTGGAATTTGGAGTTCTTGTTTTCTCTGGCCTCCCTCTGGTCCTGCCATTGCATTTTTACAAGCATTGCTGTTGACTCCAGTAGTTGCTGCTACAATCCACATAACAGCTTTTAAAACTCACAGTAGTGTGAAGAGTGCAGTTAGAGAAACTGCTCTTACCTGTTTTTGTCACCTCAACATCAGAAGAATAAGTTTTAAAGATGTATAAACCTTTAAAAGTTAATGTAACTTTCTTCAGATCAGTAGCTTCACTTTTTCTTTTGTCTTTAACTTCTCTCTAAGCCTTCAGGTTTTTTCCTCTAATTTTTTCTACATTTTAATCAAATTTAATTATGGATAAGAAAAAACAGGTTTTGAGTTGTCGTCCCTGTGTTCATTACTTTATCATCTAACTAGAAAGATGTGAAAAAATTTCAGTTCTTGAAAATTAAAAATAAAAGTCTTGAGGAATTTTCAGAACAGTTGTTTTTGTTTTCAGCTATCTACAGAACCTCTGAAAAGAAGTCTTGTTAAAGAAAATACCTGCATATTTCAAATACTGTAGCTGAATTGTGCATTGCCCGGTTTGAAAGACAAGCTGAAAGATTCCTGAAAATTTGGTAAAACTCTGAGATGAGCTCCTCTGTTAGCTAAAATTCTGAAAGTCCTCTTACTATTTACTGGATAAATTGTGTTCATCAGTAGTTCACACCATTGTGCTCTTGACTTAAGCAATTGCAAGTCTTTCTCCTGATTCTGAGAACCATGCAGAGGGGTCTTACAATGCTTTGTATTTTGGAGCTGTCAACATTTTAATCTGATTTTGAATACATTAGCTAGCTAGACAGACAACATAAATGTGTTTTGTTAAATGTCCTTGTTACCAGTGCTGCTTCCCATGACAACCAAGTCAGTAAGTCAGCACAGATGACATGTTGTCACGTACCATCGTTCTAACGGTGCTTGGAGTATTCCCAAACCTGGGAAACAGGGAGTGCACGCTCAGACCATAATTGCAATGAGAAGAGGCACAACAGGAGCATCCACCCCATTGAGACGTGGCCTTGGATTTCAGTTAGTACAGTAAAGTACTTAAATAGAGACAGAAAGAAAGAAAGGAAAAAAAAAAAAAGTAGGAAATGAGATATGACGATTGTGCAGTTCAGGAATTCTAAAACCTGGGTTTTAATCAGTGCTTGAAAATCAAATCACAAGTTATTGTGCTGTACTTCTATCTGTACATTTCAAGAAACAGGTATATCAAATTAGATGAAGGCACAACAATTTTTTTTAATTTGCATCTATTTTTACAGGACTTATATATGTCTAAGAGAAAGTGCACCTTAAGATATTGATTTCCTAATTTTTAGAAAGGATCTCTATTTACCTTCATTTTAATTATCACTTTAATAAATACTGTTTTTGTAGGAGGAATCTTAATTTAATCTTGAATTTTAATTTGTGCTTCTGAGAGAGGCTTTTTCTTTTTCTTTTCTTTTTTTTTTTTTTTTCTCCTCCTGGGAAGTGTTTTTACAATTCCATTTGTAAAAAATGTAATGTTTTTTGAAAAATTATTTCATTTATAATTCATTGTAATAGTGATCCTTTGAAATAATGAATAAGTGAAGAAGAGATCAAAGGTCTAATGGTCAGCCTTCAGGCCCACAGCAAAGCCTCCAGTGACTTGAAGGGGATCAGATTGCTGTGACTTTAACACAGTTAGCACAGTAGCTGTAAAACAGATTGAGAATAGTGAGATCCTAGCTCTCCAGAAAAGTCATAAATACTTGAATATCCATTTGATGCTAACATTAACTAAACCCAGTTGGAAAAAGCTGGAAGTAGTCTAAATCTTGTCTCCAGATCAGCAGAAGCGTTTGATATTCACAAAACTGAGTTCTGATTTGACCCACCAATGCTTTAGATACATTATTAGACAGACGTTATTTTTAATATTGCATCTTTAAAATTTCCCAAACAGAAGAAATGATGGATCAAAGTTGAGTTTTATTGGGGGGTGGAGGTGTGCATCTAACCAGCTTTTATACTCCAGAAACAAACTGAATTTGTTATAATTTTTCAGATCATATTATTCATATGCGATTCACTGTGATATGATGACCTGAATCTCCACATTTGCAGTCATTGCCAGCTTACCGCGAGGTGTTTGTACTTTCCAGATGAAGAAATGTGTTAGAAATGAGTTAACTACCTCTTGGACATCATTTCCTTGTCTCTACCAGATATAGATTTCATGTCTGCATCAGCCTGTCTAATTTGCTGTCAGTAGCAGTTATTTCTTTGTTACATCCTTGGAGAATTTCTCCGTTAATGAGCAAATTAAGACTTCTGGCTTCATACCGTTAAGAGTCTTTGACTTTATGCGCACTGCCTTCTGAGTCGCGCTGCCCGCTGAGCGGGTTGTGGTTCCTGCTCAGGTGCTGGCTCTGAAAAAAACATAAGCAGCAGAGTTTATAATTTAATTTCTCTTTAAGCAGTTTAAGAAGTTCATTCAACGTCCACTTTTATATAGCACATAGGTACATACGGTCTCTATTTTGGCACACCCAAACAGAGATTTATGTTTGTTTGTCACAATCACAGTAACTCACTAAGTTAGGGAAATATATTGAGATCTGTAGAAGAAATGTGAGGAAATATTTGCTTAAGCTGATTTGGTGAGGGGAAAGGTTAGAAAAACAGAGGGGGAATCTATGAAGGCAAGTTGAACGGATTCTGTTTTCCTGCCTCCTATATATTTTTTTTTTTTTCCTCCTCCTCTTCTTCCCTGCATGGTTCTTGCAATGCTTACTGTCACACATCAAGTTAATCCCATCAAGCCCAACCCATGAAACCACTTCCCACCGTGTTGCACCAGCCAGCCTTACTGCGTTATTTTATTTAGTCTGATCACTAATATAACCTGATTTGACTTGCTGGAGAGTAACATATGTCAACTGGAAAAGAAAAAGGGAAATCTGTTTGTGAAGAGCAGCTAAGACAAGCCTCTGTTTGCTTCTAAAACAATGAAAATGAGTGAAGCCCACAGGAAATGTGGATGCATAAAAGAAGCTAAGTCAGGAGATTCCCACAAAGAAATATGTTCTTTTATTTTTGGAAGTATCTTGAGTTCTTATTGAAGATTTCTAGTGGTAAATCACTTGGTATTAGATATAATTTATATTAGTCTTAAAATCAACTAGATATTTGAGCAAGGGCTTCAGGGTTACAGACACGGAATATTCCTCTGTTAACTCCACCAGGAACAGGACTGGGAAGGTGCTGAGTGCTCTGGAAATCTGCTCTGGAGCCAGGCTTTATATCTGGATCTTCAAGACTTTGTGCATTTATTCATCTTGTGTTTCTGCTTTATTAACACTTTGTCAATAACTTCTCTGCCTCTCTGCAAAATAAATCATCTAAATTACAGAGCTCTGTTAGTGTTTTCAATTATACACTACACAAACGCTAACAACTCACTGTTCTGTTCCTATGTGTGGTAACGCCTAATAAATCATGGGATCTGATGTGTCCTGGGTCAGATGCTCTGCTGTTTCTAAGGAGGAGTGACGTGATATAGTTACTGATAAGGAAAATAGTATAGATTTTTCCTTAGTCATTGCGTCATCAAAAGAGTATAAATCTGACCATTTTGAAAAATCGGAATCGATTTATTGTGTATTATGAAAATACCTTGATGTATTTTCTGTATTGCAGAACACTGTAGCTTCCAAGTTACCATGGGCTGAAAAACAGAGCTGTTACTTGTAAAGAGATTTTTCCTAAATTATCTAGAATATAGAAAACTGAAAGTGGCCAAGGATAAGTTGGGTTTGTTTGGTTTTTTGTTGTGGTTTTTTTTTTTTTTTCTTTCCCCATCCCCAGCTTTGGGACAGAAATGCTGTATTTTAACACAAAGAGGCAAAGGAGAAATGCTTTCCTTGTGGCAACATCCATACATTCTTCATGAGTTATGTGATACTTGAATAAAATAATTGCTTTGTTTGACCAAAAAAAAGTCATTGCTATCTCAGTACACCACGTGTTATGTGGGCAGGACTCTATATTTACACAGCCAGTTCTGCAGTCTATAGAAAATGTTGTTTGCAGCTCTTCAGTATTGATGTACTAAAATGCAATATGCCAAGGAGAATCTGACTCTGCAGTTGTAGGAGGGATGAGCGTGTGGTGCAGGTGGCCATGACGTAGGTCTCCTGAACACCGACAGATAATCATCAATTAATTCAAAGTGTGGCTGTGTTGGCTTCATTCCTGAGATGTTCTGGATGATAGAGCAGTTGGATTACTTGTCTCGGAGATTCCCAAATTAATTTTGATTTTTTTTTATTGTGTGGTAATATGTTGGTTGTTTAGCTTGAATCCTCTTTATGTGACTTTCTTTGCAGGTTGTTGACAGTGTCAAAGGTAGACGTAGTTTGAAAGGCCCCAGTGAGTTATAAAAGTGGTATAGCCTGGTGTTTGTGCTGTGCAGCATGTTCCCTGCCTCCAGGCTTGTTTGCACTGGGTACAGAGTTCTACGGTCTCAGGTATTACACAGGTTTTAAAACCATCTTCTGCATGGTAGATTGAATCCTGAGCCCCCTTTAGGCAACTCTGACAATTTCCTCACTGGCCAGTGCATGATGTTAAGTGGTCCCCACTGGTGTAGGTTCTGCAACCCGTTACCAGGAGAGTAATGATGCTTGAATTATGCTGCTCTTTTATGACAGTGAAGTAGATGAAAAGATTATTTCCAATGCATTTTTAAATGGAAAAATGACCATTTTGTGAGTTCGTCTTGTACAAAGTACTAATTTCATAAAGTTGTTCTTTCCAGTGAAAATCTGTTACAAATGAGATTTGTGAAACCCATGTTTGTGGGCTTTTGTTATCGCTCGCTGGGGAACTGAAAATTTTACAGAATAATTGAATTTCACCTATTGTTTCCTATCTCAGAAACAAAACAAAACCAAGAAGACAGTGATCATTTCTGGTTAGATGGGCACCGATCTCATAGTTCCATCTTTTAACTTTAAATCTAATATATCTGTTTTTTCTTCTGTTGTATCCTGTACACTGGAAGAAATGGGATCAGGCAAGAAGTTTCAAAACGATCTTCTTAAGAAGGGCTCTTTTGTGAGAAGGCTAGCAAAGTAGGATAATTCTAAGGGTTGCTAATTGCTTAGTAGCTTTCATTGACAAAGTTTTAATCTCTCAACTGTTTTGAATACAAGATTACGGCTTTTCCATTACTCTCTTATTAGAAATAATTTTATAATGTAGCTAGATTCCATCTTGCATATTTTGAGCTATTTGTATTTTAGTTTTCAAGACTTGCAGATGAAATTTGAATCAACTTCAGTGATGAACAAGGATAATTTCTACTGTGTAAGGATAATTTTAAGGGGGCAGGGTGGGGAAGGAAACACTTAAAGCCATCAAATAAGTTATTCAGTGCAAATTATTAATTCAGATTTAATGGAAAAAAATATACTTTCTACTTACTACACAAAAAAAACCTTAATCTAATTTTAAAAACTCTTATGGACATTAATATAGAAATATTCTCACTGCAAAATTGTTATGCTTTAAGAATACTGTATTAAGACAATTGAATATATTATAAAAATGTAATTGCATATTTGAAAGCAATTATCCAACTGATCATAAAATTCCTGTTACAAATAGTCATGAGGAAAATATTTAGATTTATTTAAGTATAGAAATCGTACAACGACAGGAAAGGTCAGAATCCACTGTAATAAGGAATAACTGGCTGGCAGTTGACCCTTAGGATTCTATAAATTATTTTTAAGGATTCCTGTTTTCAAAGATAGCTCATGGAAGCTGGACAATATATTTTACTTGTGTTGTAGTGTAGCCTGGGAGCTAAACTTCAGAGGTGAGAGGGTGATGAACTAACACTTGAGAAAACGTCAGAAGAACTACCTTGACTGCAGCCTGCCCAATAGGAACATATTTTACCCTATTTAGATTTGAAAATCGTGTTTTCATGTTCAATTGCCTTCTGTAAGATGGAGTCAATTTTCAGCTACTGATTGCAACGAAGGGCTTGGCACAGAGCTGATGTTCTTCTGGCACCGAACCAGTGCTCACGTGGAGATTTCAGTCTGAAGATGCTCCAAAACCTTCCATGAAACGGCATTTGAATTTGGGGAAATGATGAAGGATTTTCTGCCCTAATAGTTTAATTCCCTATTGATGGGTGGTGTGGTGGGCATGTAAATAATCTTCAATTGTGTCTTAGCTATTTCTTTTTTAGCAGATTTTGTATGAATCTGTTAATGGATTTCACTTACTTAAGTAGGTTTATATACATGTCCTTCCTAAAACTGTTATCTGCTTGTGGATGGCATCTTTGCACAGCTAAAAGAAAAAACAGCAAGAACTCTGAAATTTAACGAAGGCACCGTACCACTGCTCCTGCCTCACCCCTGTACCGCAGGTGTTTTACTCATCGGGTTTCAGACCAGTTGAAAGAAAGAAAGGGGAGGAAGGAAAAAAAAAAAGCTTTTTTTTGCAAACTTTGGCTACATCTCCATGAGTGGGTCACTTCTCGGCACAGGAGAAGATCAGCAGATTAAATTCAGGAGCATGTATCTATGCATGCAGAATTGTACTTCAAAGCTGTCTGAAGAACCAAAAATTGGTTGGAATCACAGAATCACAGACTGGTTTGGGTTGGAAGGGACCTTCAAAGCCCATCCAGTCCAACCCCGCTGCAGAAGCAGGGACATCTCCAACCAGATCAGGTTGACCACTTGTGCTTGGAGTTTATCTGTATGCTTAATATGGTCCAAAGGAATCTTTATCTTTTTCTTTTTTTTTTTTTTTTTTTTCCCCCGCCCCCTCCCCCCCAACTTCTGGAATGGAGCTACTAATATAATTTCCTCTTAAAGAAGTCTAGTTGGTGTTCACCAAAACTGCTCTGTGAATTGAATTAATATCTGGTAATTGGGATTGATTAGAGGATTTGTTTCTAATCTATACTGTCTCTCTAATCACAGCACTGCTGTGGATTCAGCCTCTACAGCTGACATTGAGATGCTACTCTTGAAAGACAAGGCAAAATACTGTAGTGGCTGTCAGTAACAGGTTGGGATCTCCTACGGGCAATTTAAAACCCTAGTTCTTGATATGACGTTTTACAACATTAAAAAGATTTAACAGTGGAATCGCACCTGCGCAGTTACATTAATAGTGGTATTAAAAAGCATTTTTCCACAGCCGGCTTGGGCAGTGATGCAAACTTACATACTGTGCTGTCTTTTGTGAACCTCCCCCTCAATGTGCATGGGAAGAATTTTTGAGATCTGTCCTCAAGTGGGATTTTTCAGGCACCTAAAACAAGGTCATACAAGGGAATCCAGCCTCCAGCTAGCACTCTGTCACATGCATGCGTTGCTATCCCAAGCGAAGGATCTCTCTTTTTGTGCTTTCCCCCTGTGACCCGCAAGGGTAAGTCTGTCTCCTGGAGACTTGCTACCATCAGTGCTTTGTCACCCTCCACGTGCAACTCAAGGTTTGGAGGTGTGACGGCAACGAGGACGTAGGCACAGTTGTTACCTTTGGCACGGTTATTGCGCGTAGCATCCAAGCTCACGCTCCTTTCAAGTCTTCGTGTTTGCATATCTTGATGAGAACGGTCACTGAGCATCTTTTCTCTCTTAAGATCTGCTGATGTAACGACAGATGCTTTGAATCTTAGGGCTGGTTTCAGCCTGTCTGCACTGGGCCTTGCTAATTGCCAGAATTAAACACTGTTGTAGGATGGAGTTTGCCAATGTAGCATCACTTCATGTTTCTCTTTTAATTTTAGGCTGGAATTGGATATATATCTTCCTAAACTAAATTATTCAGCACTGCATCTCATGAATGTCAGCAGTGTGCACCCTGTTGTGCATGCTCTATGCTCTCATCTGCGAAATGCCTTAGCCTTGCATAATAGGCAATTTAGGGAAAATATCCTTTCATCGGGTATCTTTGTTGCTGAGATGAGAGACCAGAGTGAATGCAGATTTTTTTTTTTTTTTTTCCTGAGAATTGGGTATCTTTCAAGATAAATTTAAATAATTCATGGAAATTTACTGCAGATTTCTAATTAAACCCAATTAGAAGCACTCTCTTCTAGCACATGTGATTTATCTCTGAACAGTTTCAGATTCTTTATAAGACATTTTTATATGTGTATTTTTGGCCTGTAATTAATATAGATTTAAAAAATATTAACTTTCTCTGGGTAAAGTTAAAAAAAAAAAGAGCCTCTTTTCTCACACTGATTTAGTGCTCTGAATATAAAAAAAAAAACCCCAAAACAAACATTCAACTTGGTTAAAGGTTGGCATCTCTGAAGCTGTTCACACAAATCACTGGGATAGCTCTGCAGTCCTCAAAGCATCTATTTTTGTATTCGCCCCTTGTGACATTGTTTTGTTAAAACTAAGCTGAATTAATAACCTCCCCAAAGCAAGCTAATTTGCTGAGCAGTACATCTTGACACGCTTTTATTAGTAAAAGCAACACTTCAGGTTGGTTTGTTTACATATTTTTGTCCTACTTCAAACACCAGTTTGCGTGCTTGGTTCTCAATTCGGCAACCAAATTATTCTCTGTGTCTCTCTGAATGCGTAACTCCAGCATCGAGGCCGTGGTTGGAGCCGAGGAGGGCGCACAAGTGGCCGCTCTGTCTGGCAGCAGAGTAGTTGTATGACGGGCACTGCTGTCCCCACCTTGCCTCTTCCCCTCCCCATCCAAAGCTCTGCAGCAGAGGATGATGCTGTGATGTGGGGCTGCGGGCTGAGGTCCTGTGGTTGGGTCGCCTACATGGGAAGACTGCATCAGGGTGGCGTTGCGTCTCCAGGGGCAGTGGTTGAACCATGAACTGGTCCCGGTGCTGCTGCAGAGGGGGGTGTACATAGACCCCAGGAGCAGTCGTCTTGAGTGGGTGTCTCCAACACGTGCTCTGATTTTGCAGGGTGTTTCCTGCGTCTATCCCTCTTTTCTTGTGTTCGAGTACTGTGTGACCAGTCACATTGGCGTAGTGACTGCTCCGTCAGGACTTGACGGCATTTCAGGGGCTGTAGGCGATGGAAACCACTCTGTGCATGAGATCTGAAAGCTTGCAAAACAGACTTTAATTCCTTGGCACAAAGCACGTGTGTGTGTGTGTTCCACTTTTCTTCTGTAATGTAACCCCAGTGTTAGCAGAGATTAGATTTATTTTTTAAAGATGCAGCCTATTTTCTCTATTCCTGCAACTTGGTATTTATTATACTTTTTAAAATGTTTCGTAGTCTTATGAATCTCCCCACTGTACATATTCTCGATAAGTATTTACAAGTTTGGTACAAACATAGTGTTCTTCCATCCAGTCTGCTAAAAGTACTACAGAAATAATGATGAAAGACTATAAAAAGAAGGGTAAAAGTTTATTCCACATGCACAGCACTTTGACTAGGAAATTTAAGTCTCACGCTTTCTATTAAGCAAAAAGATCCTGTAGCTGTTCAGTTAAAAGATTTTTTTTAACTCCTTTTTTTCTTTAAGGAAGGTATGTGGGCATTGCATGCCTTAAATTGTGCTCAATAAGTGTGTATTTCTTCATAGTATGCATGACCCTGGTTTAAACAAGTATTTAAACACAGTTAAGTTACTGAACAATCTTAGTGGCATAGTGAGATGTTACAGACATTATCTTTTGACCGTGCGCTTTGATGCCACATCAGGAGGGGAGCTGCCAGATTGAGTCAGCATTGTGTAGGACACAATGAAAAGGACACCTAGTGAGCAGTGATGTCCCCTGCCAGAGGGGTGGCCCCGTGCCAGCTGCAGCTCCTTGGAGCTGGGATGGAAACTGGGCACAGGCAAGGGCGGCCGAGCTGCCAGAGGGAGGGGTGGGCAAACTCCCCAGGCGTTAACATCTGCAGCTGAACTACTCCAAGGTACCAGTCAATGCAGACATTTTTGGAGAAGACTGGTTTTGGTGGTTTTATTGCTAGATAGTCTCTAGGAAACTAGTAGTAGCTTAATGATTGAACATGAGCCAGCAGTGTGCCCAGGTGGCCAACAGCATCCTGGCTTGCATCAAGAACAGCGTGGCCAGCAGGAGCTGGCCCCTGTCAGTGATAACCTCCTGTAGAGTAAAATATCCTCCTACTGTCAAACGCAGGATGTGCCATCTGTGACGCAGGAGCCCACGGTTTCTTGGATAAAAGTAGAATTTCATCAACGTGCGTTTTCCCCAACGTAAGGCTGATGCCACTGAACAACACTAATCAAGTTTCATGGCTAGCAATAGAACAATGAAATTGCTCTATTAAGTTTGTTCAACTGTAATAACTCCTGCTAATAAATTAGAAAAGGAAAAAGAAGGCTCATATATTATGTCTAACGGAACAAATGCCAATGATATCATGAGTTTCTTACAGTCTGTAAACCGTGGGTTTTTCCAGGATAAACTTTTTAGTTACTGTTTAACAGTGGAGCTAAAAATCATAAAGTCTAGATTCAGAACATCATAATGTAATTTTATTAAGAACAGATGGGTGGAAAACTCCCTTAAGCGCTATATTAGCTGCCTACCATTCATGGGACAGCAGCCGATAATGCACTTGATGGACTTTTGTGTCCATCTGTTACTCTATCTATCCAACATTCCCTGCCTAAGGAAACACTTCAAACTTGAAACTTCAAACAGCATAGTGAAACACCAGAGAGGTTTTGTAGTATTTATAGGTTTTGTTAGTTCACACTTCAGAATATTTTCTGTGATTCATCAAGTGATATCTTGATTTATATCATTTATTAGGAGTATATCCTAATGGCTGACTTAGGATATGTTATGTAGCTGTAACATTCGATATTCAGTGTTCTGATAAGACAATCTGAAATAATATCAGCTGTGACATTTCCTTACTGACTGATTATCATATACTGATTCACGTACCTCTTAAAGTACAAATTTTGCTTCAGGAGACTGCAGAATGTTATGAGGAAATTATCTTGGCATTTTCAGAAAAGGAAAAAGTAAGGGAAGCTCCAGGAGTTACCCTGGCTCTCCCTCAGTTTGTCTTGGCGTTGGGTGACTAGGGATGCTGCCTACTCCATGGAAAAGCTGTTAATCTGGTGGTGAAATAAAACAGCCATCTTGGAAAAAAAAAAAACACTTAATAGATTTTGGGGTTTGATGGTTTTTTTTTATTTTTTTTCCTTATTTCCTGTTGTCTTCTCTATAGTTGATTGCGAAAGTGCCTTGAAAAAGATAAAGCTTCATAACTTAGATTGGATCGCTCGTCTTCTAGCAAAGAACGTACTCTGTAGCTCCCCTGTGTATTAAACAAATAAATATAAAAGGATTAACACCGGCTTGCGTGGTTACCAAGAAGTTAAAGCATTACTTAAAGCAGTAAAAAGGATGTGAAGATTTAGTGCTGCTGTGTGGCGCACTAAATAACACCAAATTAACTCATAAAACATGTCAAGACTCGGTATTTCAACCCCTCCGCCTGTGCGGCTGCCCCTGTAACCGGGCTGCCTGCGGTGCTGGTGATGAGGCTCTGCAGGCACCACTGGGGAAGATGCTCAGTGGTGCCTCATAACTGTGAGGAGGCTTAGCGAAGCCAGAGATGGACTAATTTTAAAGTATGTACTTATCTTTTTTTTTTTAATGACCTTACTATAAATGCAAAAGTCTCTTCTCCATGAAGAAAGGTTCTTAAATCATGATTGGGGGAAGGAAAGAGCAGAAAACTACCAAGTAGGTAGTGTCTGCTTGAGACTTGCTATATAAACCTAACTTACCAGGAGGCTGTTAGGCAGCAAAGTGCTGTTTACTATGGTTACTCTTAAGAAAACCGTTTAAGGTGTTTGAAAATTTTCACAGCACTGTAGTTTTTCTAAAATATTTTCACAGTCTGGACAACATCATAGCAAAATGAGAGCTCTTTCTGTCTCATCCCTGACCTAGCAACGCCTGATGGCTGTAGTAACCACAGCAAGGTGGTTAGCATAGCATTACAGTGTGGGGAAAAAAAAGTGAAAATATCAACTAGTGTATTAAATTATTTCATAATCACAGCATTGAAGAAAAGAGGATTGTCAAGGTCCCTTAAAAAAATTATCTAGTTCATTTAACCTCCCATTTTTTGCACTTCTGGTAGTGACCAGGTGTCAAAGTCTTGATGAGGAAAAGCCCAGCAGGTGGATTTGGTAATTCTGTATGTCAGCTTTAGGGGAGCTGTAGGTAGAAGATGGCACTAGGCGGTTACTGCAGCCGAAATAAAATGTTTGGCTGTAGCAGGGAAAGCATAGTTAGCTAAGTAATATCTTATTTCACAGACGTACTTCGTTATGCCCGCTGTATCATGCATGATATGTGGATTTTCTTTTTCTTCTTCTTAAAAAAAAATTCTGTCCGGTCACTTTGTTAGAAGTTTGGTCTAATGACACCAAAACTGCTCCTAACTGATAATTGTGTAGCTGCTTCTTGAATCAACCAACCAACCAAAACGCCCTTCCAGTGACGCACTGTAACCCTTGCTGCTCCAGAGCCTGACTGCTCTTACACTTGGAGTACCTGGCACGATGTGTGGTCTGTTTTTTGTTCTTCCCTCCATGGACATGGAGAGTTATTTACTCCCTTTGTTGTCATTTTTGGCAGCCTTTTACTACACACCATCTGTGATCCTTTTCCGCTAATTACAAAAAGAGATGCCTGGGTGGAGAACCAGGGGAGGATGGAGAAGGTACGTTTCCATCCTTGCAGCCAGGCTGCCCACCAGGGAGGATAAAAACCACGATGGGGGGGTGTTCAGGCATCTTCTGACAGTGTTGTCAGTGACGGTCACGGAATTTTAAATTAGAAGTTTGAAACTTTGGATCTGGTATCTTTGGATGGCAAGTTTAGAGTTTGAACTTCTACTGGCATCATGGGCGTTTTTGTGATGATACTGGGTGTGTAAAACTTCAGCTGTCAGAGCCACCTGTGAGTTAGATGATTGCACAGAAGTTTCTACATACCAAAAAGGAATAAACAGTAGGCTTAGCATTGTCTCTGACAGAGCAGCTGAGAAGTCTGAATCCTTTTTTTTTTTTTTTTATCATAGAATGAAAATCTGGTGAAATTACCCAAAATGGATAAGGATGACTTTATATAAGGAAACTTTTTTCTCTATCAATTAAAAAAAGTAATGCCTAAGCCTTTGAAATAGGTATCTCAATTCTTTTGCACACATACCTTTGTTCTTCTGATTAAAATAGTATAAAAGTTTTCTGAATATATGGCAGATAATAATATAATTTGTAAATCTCTTGAATTTAAATTATTATAGGAAGCACACAGATAATTTGAAAATGATAAAAACATTCTTAGACCGTTACCTCTACTATTTATATTCTTGTAGAGCATTAAGTTACTAATAAGGTTGTTAAGAAACTGATGTTGTTACGAAACTATATTTTTTCCTTTAAAAAAACCAGTACTCCTGCTTTTTCTCTACTTCCAAAGCAGATGTATCAAATTATGGGATCAGCATATGCAATCTGATGGCCGAGTCATCAGTGGAAAGAGCACAAGAGAAGAAATGTAGTGTTTCTTTACTTGCAGAAGATAAAATATGTTTGTTTTTCCTTCATACTACATAGGCAAAATTGCTCAATTTCTCTTATACTTGGTTTTTTGAATTAGTTGCTTTAGTGACAGTCTTTTCTGAATATTCTGAGGCACGATGGGCCACCAAGTTGCTGGTTTGATTTTTAGATGATGGTAGCTATCAATGTTTAAACTCTCTTCCTAACTGGTTTTTTAGTTCCTGTAGAGCATCCTAATTTCTGGTGACAGCAGCCTTTTCTAGTAGTGTAGGTGCACCTAGAGGCAGTATTTGTTATAGTACACAAGAGCTGGAATCAGCCAAGTGTAAAGGGAAACATTTTGCAGAAGTAGATGAACATTGAGTGTCAACCAACCTTGTATGGATTCATTGAAAAGATAACAAGAACTGATATTTAGAAACTTTGCTGGTTTGGATAATGACTGAAAAATTCATCTCTGCATTTAAGGAAAACCAAGGTCTGAAATTAAACTGGACCAAAATGCCTTAGTTGCTTACAATTGTTGTGTTGTTTAGATTTATTCCATGCCTGCTTCTGTATAATATCATAACAAGAGAACTGGCTGTAATTGAATATGAAACCAAAATGATAAGAAAGCAACCCAAGTTGCTTGTAAATTACGAGGATGTGCCTTGACTGGGTAGCAAAATCCAACTCACAAAGAACCCCCTTGAGTGACCGCAAGGATTAACTTAAACACTGCGCAGATTTTGAGCCTGCCCTGCAGTTGGTTAGCTTATTGAACAAATTTCAAATTCATTGCACTTTCAGTAATTATCTGAGGTGAGTAAGAAGGGACTGTGCATTTACAGCTAGCATAATGCAAAATTATTATCACAGTATACAGATCACTGATGGCTCTTTCCAGTGCACCAGCCCGGTTGTCTTTGCGTAGGAGCGTGGACATGGATACGGAGGTGAGGTCGAAGAGAGCATTGCTGCTCAGAAAAGATGTCTAGCGGTTTCTCCCACTACTGTAGGCAATTATATACTAAATATTAATGTGCTTCTAGCCTCGATCGGTTCAATTCCCCTGGTTTGAAATTGAACGGAAAGAAGGATAAATTATTTGAAAATGGAAGACATTTATCTATGACATTTAATTAGTGTAAAGGGACTTCTCCTGATCCATGAAATTCCCAGTGCAGCAGAAATGTATCTAACCCTCATCAACGATAAGGCCATCCATCAGCTCATAGACTCTTTTCTATTACTAGAAGTTTATCTGAAGATCTAGTGAAGGCCATTCATAAATCCATTTCAAAGGTATGCTATTTGGAGAGGATATTATATAGTATAATTCCAAGCTCAAAATCAAGCTGTGATAACAGCTCTTTATCTGACACGCCGAGCTTTCAATCACACTTTATCACAGTTCTGGATGTCGGTAAACGAACGGGTTTTTCCCAGAAACAATATAGATAAGCAAAGGTGGCTGGGAAGATGCGAGGAGTAATTTAGAGAGGAAAGCAGGTCTGGCAGACATTTCTATTTTCGGTATCCTTTATAAGAAAAAAGCATTTAAAAAATCTTTTATGTAAAAATGACTTTGGATAATGCAATAAGATGATTCTCGAACCCTTATTTGTCTGCTCCAAAGCAGAAATAAAGGAATTAATGCTTTGTCAGTCAGTCACACAGGACCTCGTATCAAAGAGCTGCTGCAAGCGCCTAGGAAAGCTGCTGCGGGGAAAGCCAGAGCTCCCTTCACTTTCCATTAAGGCGAAGGGGATGCTTGCTTGTATGCGCTGAAATGTGGGTCTCAAAGGAAAAGCAGAGAAGGATTTTATTCAGCTGGACTGCCCCTTGCCATCACCTGGGCTGTGCTCACCGATCACTAACCTGGGCTGACCCTGCTCGTCACAGCCCCTGAATTGGGAAAGTTACTATTTTTGGCTTTCCATTTTCTCCAGCTCTATAGAAAAAAATTGTTGGTGCAGAAGTTTGCAACTGGGACAAGGAGAGCTATTCTCCCTCATCTTTGTTTTGGTAGAAAAGCAACTTGGAACCAGACAAAATATTTTATCTAAATAGACATAAAACAGATTCTTTGGCTTTTTTTAATCTTGAGTTTGAGTTTGAAATAATTTAAAACAACAAAAGATTTAATGTAAAACCACTAAAACAGTCACTTGCCGTCTCCAGAATTGTCCAGATTGGCCTCCCCCACCACTCCCAGTGAAAGACAATGCGATGCATTTGACAAACATGATGCTTCTGAAAGTCAATATGAATTAAGTGCCTCTGGGAAAACGGTTCAGACCAAAAATGTCTGCTGTTTCTAATCCTTATATCCAGTTTCTAACAAGATTTTGTATAAACTGACTCATAAAAGATTCGTAGACCTTACTTCTATATTTTCATTACATTTAAATTAGGAATGCAGATAAAACAGTTTAAAAGATTAAGAATATCCATCTAAACCACAAATGTTTGCTTGAAGCTTCTCTGCTCGCAATGATAATAAAAAAAAAAATCATGTAATTAGCTGAAGTATGTGTCTAGCTCACTTATGCACCAGAGTACAATATCCAAGATGATACTTTATTATTCTGTCACATAAACAGCTAGTTTCTTTGGTCTTCTCACTTTTTTCTTGACTATTTTATGATCTCCTCCTCTCCTCATTGCACTTGCCTTGTATTTTGTGAATTGCACACAACTAACAATGTGAGAGTATTCCTTCAGAGTAAAAGAGAATTTCTAAGATGTTGCAAGTATAGGTAGAACCTGGGTTCCATGCACCACAGGAACCTCCCAGCCTCTCCTCTCCTCAGTCAGCCAATCCCACTGGTGGCTGCATCTACTCATCTCTCTTGGCGCTTTCTCTTGCGCCATCTTTGTGAGTATCTGAGGATGTGGTAGAGCTAGAGCTGGTCCTTCTTACCTGGCCATCAACTTTCTTATTGAAAAACTTATTTACCTTCCAGGCTTGATTATTTAGTGATGCAGTCTGTTTTGGTTTGTTTTGTTTTTTTTTTTCCTAATGGTACGCAGCATTGCTTACATACTTCAGCTCTTATGTGATTGATCATTTTACACAAAGATGGTCTTTTGTTGGGCTTGTACCAGTTTATGCTATATTTAAATTTGGTCTTGAGACACTTTTCTTCAGACATTGTGTTTAACTTGGATTCAAAACAATCATTCTGAAAATAGTCTATATTACTGAAAAGAGAACCCAAATGCTATTTTTTGTTTGTTTATTGGTGTCTGAGCACTAGTTAGCCCTAATTACAATATCTTAGAGTTACAGTGTGGTAAGGTTGTCATCTTAGAGATGTAGGAAAAAAAAATATAGCTTTTGGAAATGTATTAATTTGTTGGAGAGAAAAAAAAAGCCCTGAAATTTCTCTAATAGACCATAGAAATTCCCATATATGTGTCAGAAAACGAGGCAAAACTTCACCACCATCCAGGGCTTTATGGTGGTAGCCATCACAACCTGAGCCGCAGGCTTCACCAGGAATCTGTGTTCAGACCTGATTTTCAACTAAAAATGTGGGGGGAAAAAAATATCTCTACAACCAAATGTACATTGCTCAATACTCCAGTATTTCTGGTCCACTAAAACTTCTCTAATGAGAAATTAAGAATGAAGCAGACCATGGAAGTGAGAGAAACTTGATTTATGCCTCAGGAGGAGTAGGTCAATAGTCCTAAGCTGAATGCAAGGTTGAAATATGAATCCATCACGTTAGCGTCCATCACTGCAGACCTGTGGTCGCTCTTGGGAAAGGGGTCTGCCAATACACTCCCTGTTCCTTGGAACTGATTAATAAGAAAAGGAAAAATTATAAATCACATCTTGGGAAATATAAAAGCAGAATTAGTTTCATAGCCAGAATTACTGAGCAGCATTACTAGGTTACCTGTTTCAGAAATGAGGTTGTTTTATGGCTAACGTGTATTTGCACAGAATCACATCAAAGTGCATTTCGGGAGAAAGAGAACTTCTATATAACTTAAACCGGCAGCTTTCCTTGGACTTAAATAGGAATTGAATAATGCCATCGGCACTTCTATATTCATACATGATTTAAGAATTATTAAGATTGATTACTAGCCTTACAGGTGCTGGTAATAGAGGTACAGAGGCACCCAAGTCACGAGAGTAATCTTCTGTTGCACACAAAGCTCTGTAATTGATTTCTAATTATTGATCACAGCAGAATTCCTTTTATACAATAGCAACGAATGTTAGGGGATAATTTATATTCATAGATAATTATTACCAAAACCAGGTGCTGTAATCTGTTTCAAAACATTTGTGCTTTGCAGAATATCAAATATTCTCCAAGTGCTTGAATGTGATCTTCTCCTGATCATGTGGAGGTCAGAGCCAGCAGCTATTGCTTTAATGTCATTTCAGAAAGAGAGAGGAAAACTGCCAGCGAAAGATAACTGAGTTTTAGCAGGACTTCTACGCGTCCAGGGCAATGGTCTGGACCAGCCAATCATTTTATGCGTTACTTTAAAGCATCAGGAGGTACTGCATTGTAGTATGGTTGAACCAGAATCCTTAAATGACACTGCTTTTCACATTGGATTAATTTTTAGGTGTAGATATTGCATATTCACCTGACCTGACGGCTGAAAATTGAATTGCAGATAAGGGTATTTGGGTTTTATTTTAAGGGCACGTGGTACAGGAATTTGAACTGCAGTAGTACAGGATTCCTCATCAGGCTGTACCCTAGGTTGTGTTGTCTTTCTGGGCAATGACATCAGGACAACCAGCAGCGTGGGCGGGAGCCAGTTCCACCTTCTCTTTCTTTCTTCCGTTGTAAGTGGGAATTTATAGAACAGAACGATGAACCTGAAGCTTTTTTTATTTTCCAATTTTCTGCTCACTCTATGGAAAAAATTATTGTCTCGCTGGAGAAAAGCTTGTGATTCGAAGAAGTTACAGAAATGCTTAATCCTTCCCACGAAGGACAGATCTGGATGGAGAGGGAAGAGGAAAGAGGCCATGCCCACTGTCTGTGCTGGGGGCACAGAGCAGGAATTGGAATGCACTGATGGAGGTGGGAGAGATGGGAAAACAGAGCAGCTCTTAGAGCTGCTTTGGGATTAGAAGTGAGCTAAGAAGGAAAAAGGCCGGCCCAGAGCCGTTAAAGCTGAAGGCGGCTCATACGGAAATGCAGAGGTGGTGGCTGAGCCAGGGGCATCCCCGCGGGGGTCTTGCCACCTCCCTGCTTTGCTGTGCGGGTGTCTTTTTAGACTGGACACGGGGGAGGAATTTTCCTGTAACATGCCTTCCAGCTGGGTGTGGGAGGGGCTGAGATTCCTCGCCATCTGCTAAGGAGGTGTTGGAGAACAGAGAGGGCTTTCTCCCTGTTCTATTTCAAGAAAGGAATAAAAAAAGGATTTTGTGTGTGTTTCTGTGTTGGAGTTTACAGTAATAATAGCAAAACCTCATATAACAGCTGAAGAAATTTTCATGTACACTCGTACAGAAATGTGAAATAATTATTATAATCAGTTTTTTCCAATATTATTATAATAGCATTCTTTTTTTCTCCCAGAGCAATACTCTATTGCAGCCAAAATGGATAAAGAAGTAACAGCCAGTTCTGTGCTCCCTATACTAATAATTTTTAAAAAAATTATTATAATTCTTTTGAATTGGCATTGTTGGGCCACTAAATAAAGGAAATCAGAAGCAATCAGTCAGTGATTGTAGTGCACTTGCTTTTCATACGCAGTTGGGATAAAGGCTCCAGCACCCTACTGACAGCAAAAGATAACTTAGGCTGGGGCAATTCTGTTAATTCAGTTCAATTTCTCTGCATTTCTCTGATCGTCCTGCTTCTGACGGCCATTGAAATAACGAAATGACAGCCATTTTTAATTGCGCTCATTGTGGAAGCACTTCCACAAACGTAACAAGTACTACAACGCAGTGGTTCATCGTCTCCTTACGGCACAGGTGGCCATGCGCACTGGCTATGACACATCAACTGCGCTGTGCCTCTGGTGACTCCCCTCCGCTGAAACCAGTGCCGTCCCATGCGCAAATCTCAACAGAGAAGTGATGGTGGGCTGAGGAGCGATTCCTCTTTTTAAAGCATGGGCATGATAAAGTTATACCTATATTTCTGAAGATACTTGCACAAGATTGGTATTTCCTTCCATGGCTAATGGAGGCTGTTAGGTCACCAAATGGCTAAGAGTATGTTCTAGGAACAAATAAATATGATACTCTGTGTTTCTGTCCCCAGCTGATCTCTGAAAATCAGATCATTGAATCTCATCAAAACTTCATGCTAAACCACTTTTGCTTTGTCTTTAGGTATGGTTATGTGTAAATCTGCATTTCCTTAGATAGTGCAATATGGTGAGAATTAGGTCCAACTCAGCAAATCAGAAATATTCAGAAGTATTTTTTGTGTTTTTACTAAGACTTGATTCACCAAAACCTTTCCTAGTTGCTGGAGTATGGACTGGGATCAACAGATAGTTTTGCTCAAGTACAGACTGATGATGATAAGGTCATTGTATTTCACTATTTATTTTCAAAGTCCTTGCATCATCTTTTGAGTACGTACGTAAAGGAAGAACATGCTTTTCCTGAAGGAACACATAAAAGACTATGGAACTATGCTCTCATTTCAAGGCAAATATTTCACTGAAATCCAGCACTTTGATGCTGATCTCCCCTAACTCAGCCCTGCTTGCGTCGGGCTCTTGCAGCCCGCAGGCTGGAGACCAGCGCGCTTGGAAGCAGCAGTGTGACGCAGTTCGCGTGGCCTGAATGACATCATTATTTCACGCTTCTGCACCTTTGAATGATCGCAGTGGCTGAATCACCGTGCTTCCTCAGGATTCCCAGCCTGTTACGGTCCTGACTTGCAAATATGTATTAATGTGAGTAATTTTGTGTGTGACTTCAGTGCATATACGTGTATTTTCTTTACAAAATTAGTAAAAACTCCACTGTTTAAGTTGTTGGAATCCTACAGATGCTTTAATCCCTTCAGAAAGAGGCATGGTCCCATCCTTACCGTTGCTGCTGCGGAGGGAAAAGCTGAATCGTGTGCGCAATGAGCATCACTCCGGTTTCTACCGTGCCGCTATAGTCTGCAGGTTTTGTGTGTCAGTAGGTGTCAGCATTCCGTTGCTGTGTAATTGAGCAGTGTGATTGAGCACTCATGGCAACACGCCTGCAGAATTAACGCCAAGCACTCCACAAACTGTGCTTTAGGATAGGATTATTCAGCCAGAACTTTCTTGATGCACAAAGGGGAAAAAAATACTTAAAGCTCTATTCACTGTCCAACAACCTACTTTTGTTGCTGAAAATGCTCTGTTCCTTTATGGTTGTTTGATAACGCACAGTGGAACAGAAGCACCTATCTGTGAGGTCCCAGCTGTGTCTGGACTTGGGCTTGGATGGGCGCAGGTTATGGTGCGTGGGGCTCCAGGAGCTGCTCCTCCTTTCCCTTGAAAAGCCGAGATAACTCTCAGCGGAGCTTCTGCAATAAATCTTTGCCGATAGCTTCAAAGTGCCCGTGGTTGCACTCTAACCATGTTACAAACTTTGTTTTCTATCCAGGCTCGTAAATCTACTTCAGTGTTCAGTTGATGGGTTGGGATTAACTACTACATATGCCATAAGGGCTAGCTTGCCTGGGGATGCTGCTATCCTGTCAGGGTAGTGAGGATGCTTCTAGAAGGGTTTTTGGAGGCGTTTCTGAGCTGCAAAAGTGGAGTGGCAGGACTATTGCTCTCCTTCCTGCTGCCTACTCTTTTTCAGGAAAGATGCTTTGAGGAAGAGGAGCTCTGCAGCTCTTCCAGGATGCAGAGCTTTAGGTTTGGCCCATTTGTGCAAGGAAACCATACGGTAACGTACCGAATCTGGAAGTGACACAAATTACAGTCGAAGTACTGGCAAAAAATAAAGTAATGCATAGAAGCTCTTCCCTATAAACACATACAATGGGAGCTGGGTTTCTAAAGGTGCTGTGGTGGTTAATGCTGTTAAACTACCACCTCGACCCTATGCACGTAACCCTGCACATGACCAGTTCTTGGTAAACGCTCCAGCCATGAACCGGACCCACCTCTTCTCACAGATCTCAGTTCATGGGAACGGATTAATTTACTCTGTGTAATTGGCTTTGTGAGGAGTGGAGAACCCCTCCAACCTAAGATCCAGCGCAGTTACTTTCGTACCAACCCTAACACTGTATCCTACAGTAGAACCAGAGATTTCAGTTAAATCAGGCTCAGATACGCTTACACTTTCTATTTCTTCATCTTCTGTCTCTTCCCATCTGCCGCAACTGCTGACATCAGTTGAAAGAGCAAGAAGTAACACTTTTTTCACAGAACTAGTGTGCAAATTACATTGGATTTATAGACCTGAAGGGGGCTTGCTTGCCTTCCCGGACTTGCAAGCTCAGAAAAATTTCACCTCAGCTGCAAAAATGCAACCGTAAGAGGAACGTGCTGGATTCCAGCGAGCGCAGAGGACAGCGAAACAATCGGACAGCTCTCAATGGTGTCTGGGTCCTCTACTCCGTGTTAGGAGCAGATTAGATCTCATATCAGGCAGCGGCAGCACCCAAGGCAACGTCTCTCCAGCTTCACAGTTTATGGTCCAATTCAGTCGGTTAAGAATCTTTTTGTATCTTGTCGTAGGAAAGGGTCCTGGACTGGGAATCACTTTATGCGCTGTTTATTTCTAGTGACAAGGTGGCCTTGCAGGTCGAGAAATTCCAGCTTTGAGGGACTACCCAAAGGACATCACCAGCCTTTGCCATCGCAGATGAGTCGGGGAAGCAGCTGTGGACTCATCTCTGCCTCCTTGGTGGCCACAGTCTGTGGATCCCATGCTGCCATGATGTATCCCAGTCAGCAGCGTGCCGCACTGCTGTGGGAAGGCAATGTCACCTGCCCGTTCCCTTGTGTGGCCTTTCCGATGTGACCCCCTTGCTCCATCCCGTCAACCTGAGTCTCTCCAGCTGTCATGAAGAAATCAAATAATTCCTTTGCGATGTAGACAACATCTAAGGGCAAAAAGTATTGTTAATCAAGCAGCAGTGGAGATGGCTGTACAGAGGTTTTTATTATTATTACTGGTTTACAATATTGGTGAAGAAAAAATAATTACCAGCTCTTCATCAAGCTTCCCTTTTAACCATCGTGCTGCAAGAATATAGCTAGTGCTGGCAACTAATCTCCTTGTAGGCTTTTGTGAAAATGCAGGATTATCCCCTTCATTTCACCCATTCAGCTGATTTCTAGCTTGTTTTGCTTTGCTATTTCTCTAAAGAATGCCAATTCTTCTTCATGACTCCATCCCTTCCTGGCCCACACATCGATCCTTCCTCAGGAGGCTCTATCTGGTGTTCCTCAGTAGTTCAGTATTCTATTCCAACCTCCGTATAATGATTTCATTTAAAACACTGCAACTTTCGCATCCTACAAGTTTAAAATACGCTGTGTTTTGCTGTGGTGCTGTCTGCATCCAGCAGCCTAACGCAAGCAGGAGTGAATCGGGAACCTCTGCGGTATGAAACAGCATGCTTTAATGGAGTCAGTATTTTTAGGAGGGAACATAATGGTGGTGTATCTTGCAGCATCCAGACTCTTCAGTTGAATTCTCTGAAAATAAGCATTAGTTATAACTGTCTTCACAGAATTAGGGAGAGAAGCTGCTGGTGTGTATCCTTCTCCATGACCCCAGAAGTGCTATGGCCATCTCTCGCAGCCATAGAGATGTTCTCCTGTTCCTCAAAATCCATCACTCCTTTGGTATCCTGGCAGAGTCAAATGAAAAATAAGCAGGGAAACCTGCCTTAGAGCCAGAGCTGACATGATCTCTTCTGCACCATGATACCTTGACCCTACTGATATTTACTCCGTTCTTCCCTCCTTTTGTGTTGGTTGGTGATGTTAATTTTTGTGTCTGTGCTAACCTTGCGTAAAATCTGATCGTGCCTAGGGTCCATACTTCCGCATTGTTGTTTAATCCTATTTTCCTCCTTTCCGTAAGCAATTTACCAGCACGTGATGATCTGATTCTCCTGGCACCCCACTTACTTCTCACTTTTCTTTATCAGTTGATTTACTGCTGCTAGACAGAAGATGAATAGTTTACACTTTGTGCTCTTAAATCAAAATGGAATGGAAAAGACTGGTTTAATCATATTTTATTCCAGCCCCACTTATCTGTATCACCTATTGCTTAGCCCTGTCAAGAGTAATATGTCTGCAGTGTCCTATCTTTGCTGTTTACTCACACAGTACCACAGGTTTTGCTTATTCATGATTACAGCATTGTTTTATAACAAAGCTGTGTAAGAAGCGCTCCGAGCAGCTCATCACCAATTCCAGTGGTTTAAATGATAAGATGGAGTTTAGTCGGGAATAGCAATTCAATACTGGTTTATATTTCTATTTAAACCTCGCCGTATTTTGAATGTGAACTGTAAGCTAGGTCTTAGTTCAGCATGGTGTTTATACGTATTCTTAACATTAAACTTAGTTCAAGCTTTCCAGCTACATATATATCTTACCTGAAGTAGTAATGTCCAATGTACCTGAAGAAGTAAAATCCGATAACCATTGTGCTAATGGTTATTTTAGCATCGGCTTATACACCTTGTCGAATCTAGTTCTGAATGCACAAAGTGGTTTTGCTTTCTGATTTGAGTTTGATTCACACTGGATTTTAAAGTAGAAATTAAAACGACTTAATTAAAATGTTTTTTTTTAATATATACACAAGTACGTATTTTGAAGCACTTTTTTAGGTGATGTAGTATTTTTATCTTAGATGAAAAAAATGTTTGGACTAGTTTTTCAATGGACTTTGAACTTCATGGTTCAAGTTTTGTGCATACACCTCCCTAATGTTCTGGATAATGCATCTGGAAACAAGCAATCAATTTTTTCACGGTCAAAACCACACCATTAAAACTATTTCAGTGTAGCTTGACAACGCAAAATGGTTTGGATCTCCAAATGCTAAAGGGTGAAAATATAGGTTTGAAAATTCAATAATCAAATGAGTAAGTTTCTCCCCATACCTACTGATACAAATATTTACATGGAGCGTTCACATGACTTCTCATCAAAAGAAAACCTCTGACAGAGGCAGACAGTGACAGGATGCTTTTTTTGTTGCTTTATTCTTGAGCCGTATTTGAGCTGACATGCTGAGCAGAGAGAGCTGACCTTTAAATGCAGTTGGGTCTTCAACCTGAAGCAACCGAACCTTTCTGCTCTGCTGTACTGATCTCTGCTTTCAGTCTCAAGGCAATTAAAGATACCCTTTATTTGACCAAATGGAGAGCACCATTGGTGTAATTTTCATTTTACTTCTTACCTGTTGCCGGAATACAGAGTGATTTCTAATGGCTGGAGCAATACTTCATGTGGCTGTGAACAGTTTATTCAGAATTTTCCATTTCTTCCACTGGAGCATAGCCACATAAATGATACTATATATATTTTTAACTTGTTTTCTATTTTATTGGCTGTGAATCAAGCAACAGAATAGCTTTTGTGTTCAACTTCAAAGGCTTAGACTCAAGACCAGGTTCTGTGTCATCACCTAATTCTGTGGTGCCTTTGAGGGGACTAAGATAAATTGAATTATATCTTTTACCAGCCTAAAGCTAAGATCAGAGCCTTGGCTGAGCAAGACTTTTCCAAGTTATGCAACTCACTGTTTTCTTTTTTTTTAAAAAAAAAAAAATAATTTTATAGTATATTTACAACTTTCTCCACAATCCAGTTAAAGATCACTTTTTGGTTTTGACCACTCGTCATGTTATTATGTACAAGTTCCTTTTCAGCAGCCAAAGGAAATGATTGTAGTCCAAAATACTACACTATTGGGATAAAACACAACTTTCAGTTCAGTCAGGCTAACTGAATCACTGGCCACCTCAGCCTGTGAGCTGTTGTGTGGCTCATGCTGAACCGCTGCGGGATGACTGGAGAGGCAGGCTGAAGGATGCACGTGCTCTGCGCGGCTAATGCTTATGTTAACCAAAAAGTGTAAAAGCGTGTTTCTTGGCTTGCCCAATCAATAACTCAACCTCCCTTTTTCTTTTCTTTTCTTTTCTTTTCTCTTTTTTTTTTTTTTTTTTTTTTTTTTTTTTTTTTTTTGTTTTTTTTTTTTTTTTTTTTTTCCTCTTTATTTTTTTTTTTTTTTTTTTTTTTTTTTAAATTCTTAAGCTTTACGCAGTCAGAACTTGTTTTTTGAAGCCACGGAGATGGCTGAAGCTGTAATCTGCTCCTCCAGTTACTCGTGGTAGTGCTTTGCTATGTTTCACTGCTCAAAGCCAGTTAGCGAAACCTCAGATTTTCCCCTCCGTGCACTCTGTGTCTGGTCAACGTGATGGATAAAGGCAGCCCGGCTCCCTTTGACAGCACGAGGACATCAGGAGCCATAACTGTTAAGTGCCTCCCATCTTGTGCTGAAGCAAGACCTGCTCTAAAATTCAGGAAATCAATAGGCTTCTCCTGGTGTCCTTAACTTTCACTGAGTTATGAAATTGCTATTCTTTTCTTGCTGTTTTTCTTACTACATTTGTTATTCTTAAGAGTGATGCAGCTGTGCTGTTACATTTTACTTGGGTATCATTGAGATCTTATTGAGTGTTTAGGAATGGGACTCATCCTTTTGAGCCTCACTTTGCCTTGGCTGATAAATGAAGGAAACGTCCTCTGGTGATGCCTGTCTCTCTCCATCAGTTATGGAATATCAGCCAGACAATGCTTCAGCAGCGATCATTGAGGTGAAAAATACCCTCCCTGCCTGGAAGGACACAGCCGTAAATAACGGTGGAAATTGTAGGTGGCCCTAAAAGTTATTCTGCCCTGTGAAGAAATCTTTCTAACTTACATCTATTGCAGTCATTCTTGCTTTCTCCTTTGTCAAAAATGCAGCTTCAGCTGGAGGATCCATTGCTGTTTTGTGCTTGCTGTCTTTGGAAATAATAGAGGAATTATGGAAATTTCAGTTAGGAGAATAGTAGTTTTGTACAGAATCCCCTTGGTTCAGTTTCTTCCAGAGCACACTTAAAGAATGTATAGAAATCACTTTCACTGCTAAAGCTGGAATTGTCTTGTTAGATTGTTGCTTTTGAGAGAAGAAATGGATTGACATTGATTTTTTTTTTTTTTTTTCCCCTTCTTTTACACCAATATCCAAGTTTTTCATGTCAGTTTGATTTGACAGAAACTGAGATCTGTCTTTATTATTTTTAGACTACTGACAGCTCACTGTCTTTGACGCATAGGGGAAAGTTTTACTCACTTCTGATACAGGTTACCCTGTTTAACGCTTTCTTTTCCCTGCATTTCTCTTGAATGCAGTACAGAGTTGACTCCAAGGATCCTGGTTAAGACATATAGAGCTTAATACATGCATATTAACTAAATTATCCATCCATGATTTCTGGAGTTCAGGGGCTGCATCTGTGACTTTCCGTCAGCTCATACCTTTTCACATTGCGGTTAAATGCCGTTCTGAAAAACCGCACTGGGACTACCGCTGCTGTGTGCTCTTGGGACCGTTGGAAAACGCAACGCTGAACACTGTTGGCTTCTAGTACTCTAGAGCTGTATCTCCTTTTATATAAAAAAATTAAGAAAAAAATATTTTTAAAAAATTTATTCTATAGGAGGATTATTGAGAATAATTTGTTCCAGCCCATCCGATAGACTCAGGTCAGTCTCTGTTTTGTAGTAATACCTGCATCTTGTAGTGCAGCAGAGGTTAAAAAACCGATAGTTTCGCCATTGCCTTTGTAGGGTTGGGATTTCACCTTTCGCACATCTGAACGGAAAGCAGTGTGGCCCCATAGATTTCAAGTGCATAGAGAAATCACGTGGGAACAATTTTTTTCTGTTGCTTATACAAGTGACTTCTAAGCAGCCTTGATGAATGCACCTAGGAAGTATTTTGCAGTCTGCAAACGGCATGATTATTCCCAGCACTCCCTACTCTCTGCGAAAGAACGAATATTTACTGCTAAACGTAGCTAGCAATATAAAGATGTACACAGTCTATTATTGTCCAATAATGTTCCGTACACTTGCCCTGAAATTTAAATATGTTCTCTCAGACTGGCCTTTGCTGCGTTTCCAGTGAAGCTATTCTGTAAAGCACATGTGATTTACTGAAATTAATTTTACTATCTGTGTTACTCCTTTTATCACCATTATTGAGGCTCTGGTACCTATAACATTTGAGTCTGTCATTGCACATCTCCCTCTCGTTAATGTGCAATTACTATACACTATTTCACGTTTCTCAGTGTGAATTTGGAAGTACGGGTAGAGCCTCAGTGTAATCCGAAGTGTGTCCCTAGGCACGAAGACAACCTCTAGTAGTTACCCAAGTGGAAAAAAGCGAAGGAGCGTACCCTCACGGGTTAAGCACGCAAGGCAGAAGGAATGGGCAAACCGGTGAGGTGCATTTTGGGCCAGGCTTGTCAGGTGCAACCCCTGTCGCTGCCAGGTGCGGCTGTTGGCAGGAGTCACTTGTATCACAACCCATTGATATGGGACCCAGGGTAAGGATCCCATTTGCCTGAATGTCTGTGGTAAATAGAAAAACACTCAGAAATGAAGTCTGGTACTAACAACCTTACTGAGGATCCAGCAGAGGATAATTTGCAGATTGATGGGTGAAGCCCGTCCATGCAAGCCACGCTAACGGAGCACGATGCCTTGTCAAATGCACCACTTTTCATTCCCCGGCTATTTTTCCTAGAGAAGTACCCTCTAGTCTCTCTGTCTTATTGATTCACTGTCTATTTGCAAATTACATTTGAAAACATACTTTAGTGGTTATAGGTTCTAATTTCTTTTTTTACTCTGCTATTATTTTAACTCTGTAACTGCGTTATATGACTCTGTAAATCATTGTGGGAAATAATTTCCGTGAATTATATTATGTGGAACAAGAGTATATTGTACTGAACTGCATAAGTAATTTGTCTGTAAATTCTTGGTGCAACGTTCTTCAATTGGGTCAGGTACTGGGCACGAGAAAACGTATAAAGCCATTCATCAGTAGGAAAACTGGCTCAAACCGAGTCACTGTTCGGCTGTACCTACAGCGTGATGGATTATTCTGGCTGTCTTGCAAATGCAAGCGAAGGTTTTACTCTCAGAATGACAAACAAATGTGTGTTGGTGCAAGGGCTTTGAACTGAGGACTGATGGTGTTAAACAAAAGTGATGAGGGTGGAAGCATCTCTAACAGCATACAGTGGCTACAGTATGTCGTAGAGGTAGACTTCAGATATTATTTAGTGCCAGTTGTAAATGAATCCTCATTTGAGCTGCTTCATAGGATGTTTCCAGTGCACGATCTGTAAATATTTCAGAAACTGGGCTCGACTGATGCACAGTGCTCACAAACCCATGTGTTGCAGCTAACTCCAAGTCATGTGGCATTTAGGTTGGTTCCCGTTAAATGATTTACTGATCAATGGTATGTACATATCTGGAAATACTGTTCCTTTGCAGGGGAAGGGAGGCTAGTGTGAGCTAACTAATTGGGCAAGTTGAAGTTGACATGCAGCTGTTCAACTAAATAGGTCAATTATATGTTCAAACTGATTGTTGGTATCTGTGATTCCAGTAAGGAAGGATTATTGACTGGGAAATGTTCACAGCAACACTTCTTCAGTCTTACTAGTCTCTAGTAATTAGAAAAGGTGAAGGTAAAGAACCTAACAATGACCCTGGCAGCTGCTTTATGTAGGAACCATTCAATGCTTGTGACCATCCACCATCCTGATTCCTTACTGACAAACTTCGCAACAGCAAACGTGCGATGTATGTTGGCTCTTCAGCTAAATTTTCCGTAATTTTGCTTGGCGTTTATGGAAATACTTAACACCTGTCTACTTGAGTAGGCAGAAGGAGGTGGATCTATTTGCAAGAAGATACAGATGAAGGCCCCAGGGTATTAATAAAAAATAAAAAAACCCTGTCACTGCAGAGTCATGGGCTTTCCCAGCCTCCCGCAATCTGCAGCTCTGGGATTTCCCAGTCCTTTAGCCTTCCTTTTAATGCTCCACTTAGCTACAGAACAGCCAGGTTTTGTATCCCCTACTTGTGCACCTTGATCTTGACCCAGAAAGATGATTATTTAAAACTCCGGGGCCTAGTTAATCTTTGAGATTGGTGTGGCAGACAGAGCAAATCAGATGCCTGTATAATGCAGACATCTGTCTTGTCAGAAATGCTCCGAGATCAAAAGGGTGTAGGTGAACAAGGAGCCAATGAAGATTCATGGAGCTGTTTCTACACTTGAGATCTCTTCCCTTGTGAGACACATCTGGAGATTTCATCTGCATTTTGGTTTTCCTCACAGTCTTGGTCGCGGACTATCTTGTATAGAAGTTCAAGCTAGCCTTTTGGTAGAAGTGATTTTACATCTGGAATTCACATTAACCTATGTCACAAAACATTGCATGTACAAGGAGTTTTTTCCTTGTCTGATGGTCCAGCTGTGCGTTAGCCTGATCACAGCACTGAATTGCAAAGAAAAATTTTCAGTGTTAGTTCTTCTTTTATGGATGAGTGCACTTATTTCTTTTTTTCCTTTTTTTTTTTTTTTTTTCTCCCCTACTGTTTATAGACCAGACTGAAGGGTGTATTTGATCACCAGGAGTTAATTATTAAAGAGGGAAAAAGATTCATTTCAAAAGCAGATGGTTCTTAACATTCATGGCAAACTGGCAGCAAATCAGTTTTCCTCGAAGTCTGTGGACCTTTATCAATAGGCAGCTGAGTAACAAACGAAAATAAATAATGGAAAGAAAACCACATTAACTGTTTGGGTTTTTTTGTTTGTTTGGGGTTTTGGGGGGTTTTTTTTTGGTTTTGTTTTTGCTTTTTTTTTTTTTTTTTTTTTTTTTTTTTTTTGGATATAATTT